>JAJIZL010019978.1:257143-272045 GCA_023969395.1 Amblyomma maculatum | reverse complement strand
AAATAAATAAATAAATAAATAAATAAATAAATAAATAAATAAATAAACAATAAACCTCCAGAGAGTATGCCGCAATTTTTTAGGGCTCAAACAACATGGAAATAATGGAATTTTGCTTAGCATCATGGATAGCTGCAGAAACTCTGGTTCTAGTTTAGTCATTAGTACTTCTTACACGAATCTTCATTTACGATATCATTGGGGTTTCAGTTATCTCCAGGGAACTCGCCTCTGCCTTCCGCTGTATTACCACGCCGGAAATTCCATAATAGTCTTCCAATCACTGTTCTGTCGCTCGTTTATAGCTTAACTCTGACGAGAGAAAGAATGTATTGCTCACAGGTAGCTTCCTCTATTGGCAGCTACATACAAGCGTGAGTGAATCGGCCATTTTATCGACAAAGGTGATTTTACCGAAGTTGGACACAGTAGCAGTCCACTTTCACACCGCCTTGTTAGAGACATTGTAGAACACTCTATATGTTAATAAAACAGTCGACAACTGTTCATAAATGCCTTTGATCTCTTCCTGAACTCTGTGTTGAAACAACCAGCTTGCACAGGCTTTTTTCCTTCAGTGTAAATCTTTACTGTAAAGCGTGCTTTACCACTAGAAGATCTATTATGCGGAGAAGCTTAGTTTAGCAAGTGGTTACATGATAGGTTTTCGATTTCGTGTCTGATTCCGAAAGTGCCAAATGTTCAAACGAATCGATGTTCTTCTGCTCTCAAGTCACAATAATAACGAACCTAGTGGAACAAATCAGTTCTTGCAAATGTCAGTGAGTGCCCAGGTGCATGGAGCATCTTTTTCTACTTTCTCTAAGTTCGTTACACCTGTCCCTTTATCTTTAATTTCAAACTGGTGATGGCTGTGTTCGCCATTGCTTTTACCACCTATATTAAAAAGCATACAAAAACAAAGCCAATATTTTAATTATAAAAAAAGAGAAATGCCACAACGTGATGAGTCATCCATACCAAGGTAATGAGTATTCCGACGCAATACTTGCTACAAGCAATGCGCAGCACTGACATTGTCTCTTGATTCGTTCAGCAACCATAATAAACACTGAATGTTTGTGAATAGATAGGTTTATGCTTTATTTACAACGCCTTAACGCAGTAACCACGAAGTATTATTTTTAATTTCGGAGCGTTCTTGGTTGGTTTGTGGGGTTTAACGTCCCAAAGCAACTCAGGCTATGAGAGACGCCGTAAAGGAGGACTCCGGAAATTTCGACCACCTGGGGTTCTTTAACGTGCACTGACATCGCACAGCACACGGACGCCTTGCTTTTCGCCTCCACCGAAAAGCGGCCGCCGAGGCCGGGATTCGATCCCGCGTCCTTGGGAACGGTAGTCGAGCGTCGTAACCACTGCGCCACCCCGGCGGGGTCGGAGCGTTCTTACTACGGGAAGAAAGGGATTTTAACTTTAATGTGTCTTTCGCATGGTCGTTACGCTAGTGGTGCGGTTATCGTCCCGTAGAATGAAACTAGCCTAGTTATTCTGAATTAATACGAGGTCATTCATCAGGTTACAGGCGCTGGTATCCCAATAGACGCAATATAATTTAACTTATTGCAAACTACATTTTGAAAGGAGAATGTTCAGTGAGATGGAAGCAGTGGAGATGTCATGACGAAGGGAACCAGGAGTGCGTTTGGCGTTGAAACTGATATGAAGAGGCAATGTTATGTCATTTGTTAGATAGCGGTATGATGTCATCCGTTCTAGTGCATTGTTGCCAAGACAATAAATGATAGGACGAAACGTGCGAGATACATATAATGCTTTATAATTAGGGAAGCTTATTTCATTGACCACATGGTACACCAATTAAAAATTCTATTAATGTATTTTGCAAGATGTGAGCGCCAATATGGTAGTTACTTTGTGAAATGAAATTGTGGAAGAGTTGCGTAAGCACGAAACGTAATTTCAATGCGTCTCTCAAAGTGCTATTTTGGTCTCCCACAGAGCATTATTGAAGGCGGCCGGTCGTTAAAAGTTGGCGAGTGCAAGCCTTAAAGAAACAGTCGCCAACTTTGAAAGCCTCCTCTCCTCCAATTATGCTCTGGGAAACGGCAAAAATTTGAGTTGCGACCTAGTTGAGTTGCGAAAGCAGCAGCTGCAACTTCATGAGCCCTCGAAGCGCGCGTCGCTTCGATGTCCGCGCGCCGTCCAGAGGAAGTCTGCGCATGCGCGACGCGTCACCCACAGCCGGGTGCATTCACGACGCACGCGCGCGCTGCTTGCGGCAGCGCGCGTCCTATTTCCGACTTGCGAGCATTGACCAATCAGCGGACGTTCTGCTTCTGTGTCTTCCGGAGCGGGTCTGGCGGGTCTTCCAAGCATGTTTTGAGCAAAAATGGCGGATATACATCGCAGTGGGAACTCGTCGTCCTGCACTGGCAGCCAAATAAATGAAGTCAACAACGAGCTGCTCATCGCCGCCATTGAACGACAGCGGCCGCCATGGCTTGTGGACAACGCGCTTTATGAGAACAAGCCGGTAACGGCGACTCTTGGGAGAGATGGCCTCGGAAGTTTTATCGGTGTTCCCGCGTGAAGGTAGGATACTGAACATGCTCGTTCATTATTATTGTCGTGCGTTTTAACAAAAATATTGACGTGTATCTTCTCGTGTTTTTATCGCTGAGGCCGTAAAATGCTCCAGAATTGATGGAAGAGCCTCCGCGACAATTTCCGCGGACTTAATTCGGAAGATTTAATTAGCATCATTAAGCATTCGGTTTTCATTATTAGCCTTTCTCTATCTTCGAAACCTAATTTTTCTAATTTTTTTTATTCCTCTAATTTATTGATTAATCAACTAATTACAACGATTTCAACAGCACGTCATCGCCATTTACGCACCAAATATTCATTAATCACTAGAACCAAAAATTACTATGATACGAGGTTTTTTTTCCCGCTTCCGCCGATTATTTCCGACACGTGGTGCCTACAACTACTACTACGACGCCGACGGCTTTTCGACCGTACGAGTCGTATAAACTATCCTTCAAAAGAGGGCGTTTCCAACGTATTAGACGGGCAAACAATGTGGGAAGAAATGAAGCTTCAGGGATTTTACGGAAGCGAAATCTCAAGGTATCGCGAGTTCGCGTGAAATATTTCGAGCCCATGGTTATGCAAGCGGAACTGCAATTACTATCAAACTAACTGGCGTTACGCTAATAACAGAAGAACGTTCTTGAGGGCTAGTTGGTTAATGTACGAAGAAACGGAAAGCCTGCAATGCAAGATAACGGCGAAGGGAAATAAACAAGCACGACACCTTCTCATGTGGTGTTGTGCTCGTTCCTTTCCCTTAATCGTTGTCTTGTAGCGCAGGGCTTCTTTTGCTATATTATACGAAGAAATTTGAGCTAAATTTCTTTCCCCTCCTTTAATTAGAGACATGGTAGTTGATGCAGTCACGTGTGCTTAAACCGCAACCATCTAAACACACCAATTTAGGGAAGAAAAGCGCCTCTTCTGGTGTCGAGTCACACTTTCCGCGAGAGATAAGTTCAAAAAGCATCAAGACAAATACGACAGTGCGAATACAAATCGAAATTGGTAATTGTTTGAGATTCGTTTCAGGGCACTCGTATAAAAAAAAAAAAAAGCGCTTACGATGCCGTGTGAACCGAAAATTATCAGGCTTGTAGGTTCGAAGTTCGATAAATGGAGTCATTTTATGCCACGACAAATCATTAACCATTAGCTCTGAAGGCATACCGGTGCGCCCTATTGCACCAGAATGGCGACAACGTTAGGCAAGCATATTAATTCCGCCCTCCTGCACTACGGTACTGACTTGGGCTAAACAACTTCCGGGCCGCATAAATGAGATCCACACTGCCTCTACAAACGGCGCACCCCAGGAAAGCCCCGACATGCACAGGGGACAACCATTCTAATGGGAAGAAGGAATAATGTCTTTGCTGAAAAGGAAGGGGTGACTTTCAGCCGCTGTTTGGGAAACAGGAGTGGTGGGGCCGCAGGTGAGCAAGCAACTTCTCCTTTCTTCTCAACTTCCAGAGCTGTGTGCTATCGGAGACATCTCGTCCTGTCGCATATGCTGGGTCCTGTGCCTTCCTTGTGAAAACGATGTTCAATCACATAAAAGACGTTGTTGTAGGTCGGCTCTATACTGTTTCTCATAGTGCGTGCATTTCATTTGGATGAATGTTTACAGCTGCTAAAAGGGGAAAAAAGAATGAAGGGATAGCAAGGAAGCACGGCGATCAATAATTCTCTCTTGCGGCGTGCATCGTAACGGGGAGTCACCCGGGTACATCGAGCCGTATACTGCCGCTTTATCGCAGCTTCCCCACGGAGCCAGAGGCTTAGATTCGCTCCGCCTCTCCACAGGGAGTCCTTTCTCCCGTTTACAAACCCGATGCGCAAATTACAGGCATTAACAGGAACCGCAGAGGGCAGTTGAGAGGGGGGGGGGGGGGGTAGCGCAAGGAATTTCGGCGGGCGTGCTTCGCAACGGTCCCTGGGAACGACTCAGAAACACCGAGGCTTCTGTACGAAGCGGCTTCCACGACATCATAAAGCTGCCTTTTGCGCATTCCACAAACTTGTACGTTTATTCCCGGCAGTAGTTTTGAACGGAACTCTCTGCGCACTAAACGGCGTAATTGTCGCCGTATCTTCGAGTGCAAAACTCAGCAGAGCTAACCTTCTGGTGGGAGGGAACTGTCGTCCAGGTCAGCATCACATATCCTTTACAAACATCCTCTGCGGGTAAATTATCATCGTTCAGTATACGTCATCTCTGTGCTGTGCGGCTGCGTCAGGATGTACGGTGGGAAAAAAGCGTGTATATCTCACTAACAGCCTTTGGCAAAGGAGAAAAAATGACGCTTAGCAGTATTTTTTTAGCACCTCAACATTAAAGGCCTCGTTCTCCAGAAAAACTCAGTGTCGGCGTTGTTGGCGCCGGCTTTGTGAGCGAGAAATCGCGGACACGTTTCTCGATAGCTGACAGGTGGCAGGCCAGGTATAGATCTGATCGTTGAGATGTGTGAAGTCAAGTAATGGGAGGGATAGATGGGAATCAATCTATCTGGAGCCCTTTGATTTAGAATCAGACACGCTACTCCGAAGCCAAGCAGACACGTTTGTGTCGCTCGGGGAAAGCGTGGGGTTTTATACTATATACGCCTGCTACGGCACAAGGAGGAAAAAAATAAAGGTTGGGATGTTAAATTAATAAAGAAATCGGTCTGCTACCCGGCTCTAGGAGAAATGGGATGAAGAGATAAGTGCCAGATAATAGAGGCCTAATTTAACCGAATAATGTCCAAGCGGATACCAAAGCTCATGCCCGCAATTGAGAATTTGCAATAGAAGCCGTAACGGTAGCCAGTAAAATGGTCATTTCATGCCCTTGAAGGACGATGTTTAGGTGTCATGTCCCCAATATTTTTGCTTACAATGAGCATAGAGCGCTATAATGGACAGCCAGCGTGTCATGTGCGTTACGTATAGCAATGGTCGTTTATTCAAAAGAACGAATAAATTCCGAAATCACCGTACAAAAAAAAAATCATATGGGCTTAGCCTGGCGAAACCTAGCCTAATGTGCGAAAGCACTAGTTGGGCGCAGTTTGTATTGGCGGATGGTAAATGTAGATTACGTTGTGGCGGTTTCATCCGACTTCGCTCCACTTGAATCGGCGTATCAAGGCCTCCGATAACTGCCCCGAAGGACCAGGCATGCTATTCATTTCAAAGCAGACTGAATTCATCCGGCTTATCAAGAGAGTTTAGATTAAACCACGTGATAGATACGTCACTGCTGACGTCATGCTCAGTGGTGACGTTGTACTATATTTAGTGTGACCGAAAGCAAAGACAAATAAATTTACAGGATATGACATTACAGAATCCGGAATCCAATCAGTGCTTACAATGTCCTCTGCCACCAGTTATCATCAGCCCTGGGTAGGACCACGTTGCATCCTTTCTATGCTGGCAAAAGCGACATAGATATGTAACCAATCCGTACGAACGTTATTACGTAACCTATAAGGCCAGCGTATCTAACTCGATATCCAAGAGTCCAGGAAATCTGGATTCCGAAGTCACGACCCACCGCAATGGTGAAACCCGAGTAGGCAACGATTGCCACTTCGGCCATGAAATGTGGTCTTGTGATGACGCAGGGAACGGTGGGACTGTTAGATTTCATGAGTAGGTGTCTTCGCACCTTTAATACATATATACATTATGATATATGATGCGACGAGTCTCGCTAAGCAGGGTTGATTGCACAATTCGATGTTCACTAGCTGATCGCCTGCCAGTTGCATAGGAATTTTATTTCACCTCCATTTTTCTTCTTCGGTTGCTTCATGGTATTCTGGTGGGCGGAAATGCGGAAGCGGACACAACGAAAAGACGAGTACCCACCGAGAGAGGCAAAGGGGAGCATAGGAGGACATAGCGCCGAAAAAAAAAATAGAAGCAGAAGAAAGATAAATTTTTGAATGGCATGAGCGAATGTCACAATGTAATCACCTTCTGACTCCGAACTCTCCTTCAAAATATCTTGAAGTGTGCGAACGCAATCAAAGCTGCAACAAGGGACCTCCAGCAGTGTGATAGCTTGACGATGTGCACAGAGCACTACGCTCATACATTATCATTATCGCAAATTGAGTGCCTCCAATAATAATATTGTTACGCATATGCCATTGAAGAGAACGAGGATGGATAACCGAGAGGGAGACGATGAAGCTGAAGCAACGGTTGGTGCTTGCCAGAACACTTACGTTTGTCATCAGCTGTTCTGCTTTCCCGAACTAACCTTCTGCCACGTATCGATATTGTCAGGCAGCGCAGAGGAGAGAACAAGGAAGTGTGAAAAAGAAGCTCGCCAGAAAGAAGGACGAGGAAGAGGAAGCTCGCCAACGAGCTAAAGTGCTTTTTTGATAATATTTGGCCTAAGTATAAGCTCCCTTAGGTTGCATTCACTAATTCCTAGTTGTCGAAACTTTCCGTATCAATACACTCTTTAGTACAAGTTAACACCGGCTGCCTGATACTATAATCCCATTTAATGACACCCTCCCAGGGAATGCTAAGAATTCGTCTGCAAATGTATTAAATACCCTTATAGAGGATTATCTAGACAATGTTTCGATCCATAGTGACATTTTTACAGATGTCTCCCAGCAGAATGAAAAAGCAGCTATTGGCATATACTCCCAGGCTCTTGACTGGAGTTATTCATTTCGGATCTCTGACTATACGCCAATTTTCGCTGCTGAGTTTCTGGCCATTGAGTTAGCCTTGAAAAAGGTTCCTAGTAATATTTTAAAGGTTATTTCTCTTTCTAACAACCTATTCGTGCTGGCATATCGCTCGAAAATTTTAGGGACACTCTGCTTTGCCGTTCCATTTATTTTTTTTATTCCTCCTCAAATTGCAGATTTGCGTTTTCACCGAGTGACTGGCCACTTTGGTATTAAATCTAATGAAAGGGCAGATTTTTTAGCAAAATCCGCCCTTGGTGGACCTCTTGTTCCACGCATACCTAATATCGTTTACTTAAATTTAGCATGATTTCAAAATTTCTAATGTCTCCATAGCTTCAGTCACGAGCCTCTCCTTTGTGCTTTGGATTACCAACACCTCAGATGGCCTTGGCGTGGACGCATGTTTAGTTCAAGGCAATTTGAAGTGTCTATGACTCTTTTGGGCTGCATATTACCGAAACTAAATCTGTAGTTATGTCGTTCGGGGCTATCCGTTACTAAGCACTGTGTGTCTTGCAAAGAAATGTAATCCATACATCATTTTTTCCTTTTCTGCCGGCGGTTCGCATCTCTCCGCAAATTTTACGTAGCGACTCCCCTTTCCCCCTAACCATTCCAGTTCTCCTCTCCTTCGGGGCAACCGTCAATGGACATGCCTTAAAACAAGTGCGCGATTCTATTCATGATTACATAATTTAAGCAGGCAAATTTCTATACTAGGTAAATGTTCATTACTTTTTCTTTTACGTTTTATTTTTTTTCCAAATTCTAGTTAAACAGCCATGTTTATCTGAATACTCCAGTACTTGACCATATACATTTCAATCCACAAAACACCGTGGCTAATCCCCACCGTGGGCATGTGCCATTTTGCCTGAGATCATCATCATCATCAATAAAGTGGAGTCATCTTGTATATAAACCTAATAATATCATTGTGAATGAATTGATAAGAGGTGAACGGGACTACCTCCAATTCCTTGCCGATCTCCGTTTTCCAGCTTCCTCCCTTTCCTGTTTTCCTCTGAATGCTATTTACTTGCATGTATTTTTTAATTTACACCTTTCCCCTTTCACTCGCAAATGACAGAGAGACCTGTCTTTCTTTGCATGTCAAGTTTCCCAATTTCCCCGAATTCCTTCGCGCAGACTATCACCACTACCGCCGCACCCACCAGAAGGTCCTCTTGTTGAGTGGACTTCCCCTTGCCAGGCTGCGGCATCTGTCTGTGTTAACCTCCGTCGCCGCCGCCGCCACCGACGCAGCAGCGTACGGCATCGTTGTCCACGCCCCTCCACTCTCTTGGCGAGACGTGCTGCCAGCCACTCTAACTCTCAGCATCCCACTTCCCTATTTTCCCTTTAGTCTTGGCACTGCAGAACAGGTTTCGCGGTGAACATTTATCTTTGCTCAGGGCAATTTTTCTCCTGCCCTGCCTACGAAGGCGACGAGTAGCTGTTCGCCCGGGAGAAAAGGGAAGTAAAGAAAAAAGAACCTTAAAAAACGTTGCCCAGCTCATTAAAGAAAATCAGTCTGGTTCTTGCGCCCCCTGCAAGATACGCTTAAAGAAAAGCATTACAAGGCCTAAAATAAAAAGAAAGTCTGGTTGCATACCTCTCATTCCTGTTATTTGATGGTTTCTTCCTTCTTGAAGTTCTCGAAGCTGACCTCCCAAGTAGCATCCAGCTCAATCAAGGAGTCATAAACTTGGGCGTTTAGGCCGAATGTGGGTCCACCTGTGCATTTGGAGAGTACAGCGAGCGGATACCGCGAGCCTGAAAGCTAAGTACACAGAGTGTCATCGATAATTACGCACTCAGTAGACTGTGTTGCTAGTTCCCACACTGTACAATAATTTAAAGTAGGCGTTACCTACGTTTCATAGGAACCAAAGTGGTAAAGGGAAAGAGGGCCCGGTGGGCAGAATATGTTAGGACGTTTGAGCGATACAGGATGGATAGCCGCACCTTTCTCGGGACAAGGCTATAAAGAGATAAGCGGGAGACCTTTTTATCATGCTATGAACATGAATACAGACATAGCAACCCAAATGACTATACCTCTTCGATTGGAATGTGCTTTTAGGCAGGCGGAAGGAGATAATATCTGATGATGATTTTTCGGTCACTCGACGGGAGAGTAACTTGCGACTACAGCACAGCACGATGTCCAAGACAACAACGGGGAAGCGATAAAAATAGAAAGAAAATGGTCGGTTGTTCTTCATCT
The DNA here is from genome assembly GCA_023969395.1 of Amblyomma maculatum. Classification (NCBI taxonomy): domain Eukaryota; kingdom Metazoa; phylum Arthropoda; class Arachnida; order Ixodida; family Ixodidae; genus Amblyomma; species Amblyomma maculatum. The sequence continues at coordinate 262,526 of JAJIZL010019978.1, read as the reverse complement.
CAAGGCTTCTTTCTCTGCTTTTTGTACAACGTAGGACCGAACGCAGAGGCTATCACCTCAACACGTGTGCAAATGTGCTCAAGTGTTTGTGTGCGTGGGCGTGGTTTAGGGTGCTCAGAGGTGACAAATCGACAACGAAGGGATACAGGTGTGATGGCTCGCACCGCTCACGAGTGCAGATCATTAGACACAACAGAAAAGCAAAGGTAAACGTGGTCGCCAAGAAGAAAGCAGGAAAGCAGTAAGTGCGACGCACGGTTTCGTACACTTTCGGCTCCGCAAGGAAAATCAATTTAAAGCGGCACCGCGACCAGAGAATTGGCCGGGAATGTCACGTCGTAGACACGAAACGAAAAAAGAATGTGGTGAAAAGGCAACGAAGCGATCAAAGTGATTCGGTGAACTTCACCAACACATGTAAAGATTGAGAACGGGGATATACGTCAAAGAATCAAAACAAATCTCGGCGCCGAAGTTCCTGGAACCGCTGTGCGAATGTCCGTAGAAGAAGTGGAAGAACGAAGGTTGTCGCCGGTGGTCAAGTGTTCCGTGTCTCGGCGAGAATGCAACTCGGAATTTTTAGCGCTGACATAGGCCGGTCGCTTTTCCGATTGAACTCAGTTTGATTTCATCGCGGAGGCATGGTAATGGCCGTTGCGAAGCATTTGAATCTCTAGTATTAGGACGGATGACTCAAAGAAAAACATCAAGGCCAGAGCGAATTCTGAAACGCGTAGAAGTCCTTTGCATTTCATAATTACAGCTTTGACCACCGAAGCTTATATGTACACTTAAGGTAAATGGTAAGTCAGGTTAAAGCGAGAGGTTAGAGTCACATGACGGAAATTATAGAAATTTTATATAAATAACGCTTTTATAACTCCAAAAATTGCGTAAAAGAAAGCTACCCATGGTGTCATCAATCGCATATTCCCACAGCTTCCATGAGTGACGCAAACGTGGTAGCGCAAATTGACCGCTATTTAACCTTCTTAGTGGGCAGCTACCGTCGATATTCTACAGCGTCAGTCAAAAATGCGAACTGTCCTATTTAAAAATTGCAGGGGTGCACTTAAGTCTTCTTACGAGCGGAAATGCGAATGCATTGGAAGTTGCTTTCCTGGTGCGTACAACCTTATTTTTGTTTTACTTGCTTTACTCTTTATCAGTGTTCAATTTAGGAATAATCAGCGCGATAAACAAAGATAACCGAGAATAACGGATAAAGACAGCGCTCGGTTGTTCTTATTCTTTTTTTCTTCGCTGGGTTTTCCTAAATCAACTCCTTCCAACTATCCCATTTCGCTGAGCCTTTATCATTGCTTTCAGTTTTTTCTTATCTAATTATTCTTAAATATTTTGCTAATTCTTCCACGCAAATTTCCACGCAGTACAAACACTGGTAGTGTCGCGAGGAGTAATCTATTTGTCTTTATATGTTTGTAATTTCTAGACAGTGCCTCTTAATACCAGAAACTAACTCAAAGCCTTGGCTAACCGTAGACCGATCAGGTATATGGCGAAAAATAATTAACAGCTTCTTAGTCGGATATTCAGCCAGAGAGTTGAAACTAGAGTTCGGATGAAAAGGCGGTATTGAAGAAGAGCGGGGATTAACGATGCTGCATTAATCTCTGCGGATTAGCAGGGCACCCATCGCTACCCGAGGCTGCCTAATGCGGTTTTTCTGCAATGGGACCCCGCAGCATCTCACGGAACAAACTTAGCTATGCTTTTATGGGCAATCGAAGATGCCAGGCGCAGCAAAGCACGACATCTACGCGGTGCTCTACGCTTGCCCCGAATGAAGAAAGTGGATAACCGAAAGTGCTTGCAAAGCATTGTTGGTGGGAGGGCTTTGCGCCGGACGCTCGTGCAAAGTGAGAATAAAAAAAAAAAACGAAGTAAAAAGCTAGTCCTTTCCTTCCCTGCTTCATTGTGCGAAATAAAAAACCCTACGAGCCCTCTGTTAGTACATCTATTTGAATTTTTATTCTCCCCCTTTGTCTTCAAGTTACTCGGATAGTCTTAAATTATGGATGCAGCAATGCGGTGAGCGCACTTTACGTGTTTTTCCTGAGACGAGAGCAAACACGAGAATGAGATGGTGACCTTGAGATGAAGCTAATAAATAATTCAGAATAATTCCGGGATGCAGGCTGCTTTTTCTTTTTGGAAAAAGAGAAATTGCTAAAAAAAAAAAAAAGATGTCTCGTATGTCTGTATCAGGAGTGCGAATAAAGAGAGGCAACTTCTTTTCGGTGCAGGGGTCAGAGGTAGACACTTACACTAAGCCACTGACTTGGACCAGACTAGAAAAAACCCTTTAAAATATGCACCAAAATTGTAATGGCAAGTAAGAGAACACGACATGCTCTTTGCTTTACTTTCTCAGTTGCGTTTTGGCCGTTTTTAAGTGTCGCGATACTGTACCAACTAGAGCGACTAGCTTTTGCCAAGCCAATGTAATGCAGAACATCTACCGCAGAAACATTTTAATGCATTCTACGTGAAGCGGGAGCATGGTAATAATTGCGCTTTAGTGTATAAAAAACAAACCTCCCAAAAATAGGTATACAAGGCTCTGCACTCTTAATTGAGTTTTCCTTTAATGGAAGTTTTAAAACTTTATTTTAGGAGCTTTCAGGCAGTGCAATCTCATAAGTGGAAGCATTACCTTGCCAGGTAGAACCAGAGAAGCAAGGGTGGCGAGGTTCATTGACTCGGGAACAGGCTAAATGAATTATCGTGATCCAGCCAAACCAGAAGCATCCGCGAAGACAAAAAAAAAAAAGTAAGAAAAAGGTGAAACGCTGGGACATATCTCCTTCCTTTGGTAGGACAGCGCGTCGGGAAACTTCTATGGACACTGAAACCGCACTGCAGTTTTCTCAGAGCGTACGAAGTTGCTATGTCGTGGCCGAAGGGGATTTTGAATAAATGATTATTATTCTTTAAGTATTGGCATAGATGAATAAGAAAGAAAAACACGCGATAAATAAAAAAAAATACAGCCATCAAAGCCTGAGCTCCCCATCCACTTTCCGGCGTTTTTCGTCGATGCGGCGAGGCTTGCACGGTACGAAAAAAAAAAAAAACGCGCCTTTCGCGACATTCTCGTGAATTTGATGTCGTTCCTTTCCACTCTCGTTCAGAAATGAGGCATGCTGCGGAGAATATGCACCGTGCCTTTAAAAAGGAACAAATAAAATACTAATAAAGAAAAAAGAAAGCAGCAAGAACCAAAAGCAATCTCCATAATACAAAACTACTTGTTCGAGAGATCACAAATGTTTTGAAGGGCGTTCCGCTGTCGTAGGAAAGCAGAGGAAGAGGGAGAATGCGATCGCATTTCAGGCGCGATTTGGAGAAGTCAGATAAGGTTTTACGCAGTTTTGCCTGTTTAAAATTCCGCCGCCTCAGGAGCTAACAGAAGAGCGAGGCCACCACTACATAACCAAGCCATAGAGATGCTCAGAACGCGAGAAGTGCGCGTCATGTATGTTTGTCAGTTAGAAGCATTAACTTAGAAGCCTAACTAGAAAATATCTAGTTAAGCAGCGACAGCTAGCGGCAAATCAAATAAATTTTCTGAAAACAAATAAAGCAATTAAACTTGCCATTTCTCCATGGATAGGGAGCGTAATATATTAGCGCTCTTTTCTTGAAACGCAGTAAGCGGTAGTTTGAATCCACTTGTTCAGACTTTTTCCCTTCTTTTTTAGGTTACTTTACCGGATAGTTTTTAAGAGTAGGAGGAGATAGCGTTTAAGAGGTCCATCAGGATCCCAACCGTGGCGCGCTGCGGGATGCCCAGCAGAATCATGCGTCGTTGAAAATGCCGGCTTGCGCAGATGCCGCTCGTGTCAGGAACGCAGACGCCGCTCGTGTCCTAAAAGCTGAGGTGTAGAAAAAAAATGCGCGAAAGAGCGTTGAGATGCGCACTTAGAGGTCAGAAGCCAACACGACGCCGCATCCGGGGGCAGCATTCATCCAGCTGCGTTTGTAACTATTCATGTGTTGCATTTGCAATCATTGAGAAGCACAAAGTGAGTTAAAGTAATCACTTTTTTGTTGCGGCCTCGGAAGCGTTGTGCACGACAACAAGGCGAAGCTCGACTAACTTCTGGCACTAACTATTAGGAGCACACTTAAGTTACGCCTTAAGAATATTACGCAGAAGTGTCCTGTGGCCCTCTCTAATTGCGCACATGCTCATTAAAATACATCCTCAAGATACCACTTTGTGTGAGAGACCAGGCGGTGAACAAAGAAATTCTTATTGCTTTCAAGCTGTACAAGCGCCCGTTGCGCGGCTTAGTCGGTAGCGCCTACGGCTCTCAAAGCAAGGGCTGTGGTTTCGAATTCCACCTATAATATTTATAACTTTCTAAATAAGCGACAATAATTATCTTATATAATAAATCATCTGAGACATACGGCCTCCATGAATTCATATTGCATGCTGTGTTTTAATCTCTTCCAATCAATGCGTGACGTCCCGCTTAACGAGAGCGTCATGCGGTGCCTGAAATCTCTGTGCGAGGTAACGTGGCTGTGGTGCCATGACCCTCACTGCCAAATATTTTTCACTCACGCCTGACGCTGATGACGCCGGATTTTCTGTGATACGAGCTGTTTAGCACTGTCGAGTTAAAATACCCCATATGTACAGAACTCACCATAAAGCTATAACGAAGACCAGAAACCACAAAAGAGGCAAAAATTACGTCATTTCTTTGTGTTGAATGTCTTCATAATGTGGGTTCAAGAACGGGATGCTTAAGATGACGCCGGATTTTCTGTGATAGGAGCTGTTTAACACTGTCGAGTTAAAACACCCCATATGTACAGAACTCACCGTAAAGCTATAACGAAGACCAGAAACCACAAAAGAGGCAAAAATTACGTCATTTCTTTGTGTTGAATGTCTTCATAATGTGGGTTCAAGAACGGGATGCTTAAGTCCAACTTGGCGTCGGGTCCCGTCGCATTTGCCTGTTCCAAGCTATTAAGGAGTGGCAGCGACTTTTGAGTTTCATCTATTCAGAAAAAAAAAAAAAAAAAAAAACTACTTATGTCCTTTTGATTACTGACAAGGCTAAAAATGAATAACGATGCATGTTTCATATAACTGATAAATCAGACCAACGTTACATAACGTTTTTGCGCATTTTTTATGTTGCGTAGTTGGGTGCACTAAAGATCGCCTTTAAAGGAACGTCAGGCTCGAATTGGGGAGGAGGCAGCAGCACTGTCAAAGTGATAGGAAAATTTTAAGCATTTCAGTACTTTCTATTCAATTTAGTTTATAGTCAACTCGACACCACCTCTAAATGGCCGCGCTTTAGGCATGATCGAAGTTCCGGCTTCCCCCCCCCCC
>JAJIZL010019978.1:210257-222044 GCA_023969395.1 Amblyomma maculatum | reverse complement strand
ATATGATGTTCAGGGAAATGTACACAGCGGTCAAAGCTAGATAACTGTCGGAAGATTGTTAATATATATATATATATATATATAATGTGAAGGGAAATGTATACAGCGGTAAACGCTAGATAACTCTCGGAAGGTTGTTTATATATATATGTATATATATATAAACAATCTTGATCTTTGTTTGTGCAGTATTTAAAATCATTTAGATTTAATACATTCCTTACTGCGAGACTCTTGAGCACAGAATGTCGCTTTATTCGAACGTAACGAAAGGAGAGCGCGCAGAAAAGAGAAAAAAAAAATACAGAAATAAACAACCAACAATCAAGCAAAACAAAATTAAGCAGCACAATTAAGTAGCACAAGGCAACATGAGCAAACCATGCAAATTTTCCACTAAATTTGTAGGCTTATTTTTGTGGAACACCTTGCCTGAAGAAATTAAATCATCACGCACTCAACATTCATTTCGGACCCGTATTAAACAACACCATATGAATATTAATAGAGGCTTATATAATGTACTAATTTATGGGCTCTTTATTCAATTCGGTTGGCTCATTTGTTTGCTCCTGGTAATTTAATATTCTTAGTATTTGCAGTATGTGACCACTGTTTGCGGCAATTTGTACTAAATTGTGCGTTCTTATTCTTAGCCCCCCCCCCCCCCCCCTCTCTCTTTTTCCCTGCAGTTTTTATTTTGGGGCCTCCTACTGTAGCAGCGATGAAATGTGACGGCACGAGTTAAGGGAGACATACAATGTACACATAGTTTAAATAGAATATATGCGAATAACGGGGCAAAGAATGACAAAGAACGAGAAGGAAAAACAGGAAATGACATCAGCAGCATATTCAAAAACATGGAGAGGCGCAAGGGTGAGCCTCGTTCAAACAACAGAGGAAAGTTCGAAAGGGAAAGGAAATAGAATACAGTGACGAGGAACGAGTGTGGAAAAAAAAGGTGAAAATCGACGCCATAATTCAGAGACGAGATATTTGCAATGATTTTCAGCGCTCATAACATTTACATTTATGCACAAAACTGCGAACACTGTGACGGAATTTGTCGCAAGTCCACTTCGGAAGGTACTATACTTATTGGAACCAAATGTAGCTAAATAAGGAAGGGTTAGAGTCGGGAAAATTAGCATGCAAGGGATAGCAGATAGAGCCCTTATAGCAAGATTGAGGAAACAGAACGAAGGAGAAGTAGAAGCAAAAAAAAAAAATGAAAACCTCGGAATATCGGAGACATTCCGCGGATTCTGAAGTCGACAGCGGCAACACGCCATAACCGTCCACGAGGTTGTTTCGTGCTGAGGCGCTGCTTGTTAGACCTGGTATAGGTGCTCACGCGTGAACGCAACTTTCCCCCTAATCTCAATTCATCACCTCTCTTTCCCTAACACATTCACACAATAGCGGCTCGAAGCATCCGGAGTGTAATGGAACAATAAAACGTGCCTACACTGCTGAAAAGTTCGAAGACTGTATAGCAGCAGCAATACAGCAATAAAGCTGCGCGGTTAGAAGAAGAAACAGCAGAAAACGGTCCCGCAACTGTATCATTTTTCTCGATGTAATCCTGTTTATCCCATATACGTCTGCTCTCCTCGACAGTTTCAATTCTTTTTCCGCATAGATAGAGGCATCCCTCTCCATCCAGGCATCTACCTTTTGTCGTCCCCTTTCTTTCCATGTCTCAAAGCAAGCAGCGGTGTAAACCACTCACAATCTTCAGGCCACGCACTCCTCCGTACCGATGTGGTGAGCGCAATACGGTCGCGTCGCAAGCAATGGACGGCGTGCCGTTCACTTTCCCTTCAGAGACGCAAGCACCCATCAACCCGCCATCTTCCCTACATCAGCCTTGTACAATTGCGGTGGTGCCGTTTGCCGTAGTAGACTTAATGTGCCAGGCCAATTTCCTTTCATTCCCAGTCGCATTCTTCCTCTCTGTTTGTTTCCCTCATAATAAAGCATGGTTCGGAGTAAAGAGAGAAATTCCCATCGGGCATGAAATGTGGCCACGACGTACAAGTGATGGCGCAGTGTCTCAAGTCATTAACAACGAAGCAATGACAACTCCGTATATTGACATATGCAGCGGCATTTGGAAAAATACGGTAACCAAACTACTGAATGCGGTAGATGGCTCAGTTATATGAGACTCTAGGGGCAATGCCAAGGTAATAATGCCCCATAGGACACATTTTGTCTAACACGCAAACGCATTTGCGAGGGCTTGAAATTGGATGGGTGGGAGTGCACGGGCGCTAGTTACACTAAGGCGTCAGAATGTTTTCTCTGAACTGCACTCACCGTATCTTCAGCAGTTTTTGTCAGCAAGCGAGCCATCTACGTGAGTTCTTTAATGAGGCGTTTTTGTTTTATTAGCAATACTGCCCGCAGGGTACAGGACTTAGTCAAAAAGACACAGAAACGCGCTGCTCCTTCACTGTGCCCTGTTACCCTGCGCGCTGTTTCGCGTTTAACCATGTACCATATGGTCCGGCTACTTTACGCGACGCATTTTTATGTTTGAATATAGCTGGGCGTTGCCTCTATCTTTTAACCATTCTCTTTTATTTTGTTCCAATTCCGCTCATAGCATGCAAAGCCAATTTTCCAATTTTATTCTTCTTTTTAATATAAAGCGAACAGCAGCAAAGAGAAGGAGGGCGATGCAAGCATTTCAAAGATATTTTGGGGCCTGTACACAAGCACATCACGACTTAGGACGGCGCTTTTCATCAACCCTAGAAATAAGCTGTCACGCAGTGTCTTAACTTGTCTTGCGCTCCAAGATATGCCTGCCTCCAAGGTAACTTCTTAAGATCAACGAGTTCCCGCCCTCCCCAAAGAAGATAAGGAAAGACATCACGTTGAATTTTATTACCCTTATAACGTGGTATTTTTATTATTTTACGCTGGCGCCAGTAAGCTACAGTTGCGTGCGAAAGGAGCCTCCCTTTCTGCCTCAAACATGATGCAAGATGAGTGCAGAGCGTTAGCAGGTGCATGGAGTCAGCTCAAACTATGACCTTTCGTGCACTCAGGCGTATTATATATATCTTGGCAGCTAAAAAGCGCTCAACGGTATGGAGAGAACCGCATCTTGGCACTGCCACAATTCTGAGCGGATTATCGATGATATTGTGACGGTGGATATATGCAGTATTGCAACCAGTGACAGCTGCAAGTGGAAAAAAGGCATCCTGTTCTTCGTGAATTATGCAGGCTCGCGACGATGGCGTAAGCAACATACACGTGCTGCCTCCGCTGGTTATTGCTGCTGTTTAATGATTCGCTTGTAGCTCGCCTGGCCGCCTGTTTCACGGTGCAGAGCCGACGAACTGGATGTTCCTCTTAGGTACTCATGGAGAGGATAATGATGTGGCACGTCGTGCGAGAGACGTCTTGTGTAAGCCAAATATCGAGGAGTAGTAAAAGAAAAAAAAATCGACGTTAGCATCACCAGGGCTTGGAGAGCGAGCAGACCAGTTTCAGCTTGACTGTGCTTTTCGATAAGTTCCAAAAATAAACGGTTCAATAAAAAAAAAGTGTCAGATTTGATTCCTCTTTGAAGCCTATGTCGAAACGGAGCAGTTATACAGATATTCACTCACACAAACTTGCATGTGAAGCGGAAGACAGCGGGCGCATTCTCTATCTACCCACACACTGGAGGAAAGAGGGATAGGTTTTATAAGCGAAAGCAGGAAGACAAATTAATTCAACTATATGCAGTAAAAAGACTCAAAAACCTAGCGGTGGTAGAAACGATGTGGTATATATGAGCGACCGTGCAGTAGAACTTCATTTCACGTCCAAGAACTAATCGAATATGCATTTCGCACTGAACTGAATCAAGATTGCAAGAAACAGTTCATTGATGTGTCTCAGTAACGATGACTGATGTGTATTCATCATCAAACTCCCTTGGAACGGTCGCTTAGAATGATGGCAGTAATTTGTTTCCTTGCAAAATGCTGCATAATGGTCACTGATGTTAAGGAGATGATTCCACAAGCACTGCCTGTTGTAAGGTACCCAGTCAAGATATGCCATGATTCCCTCCCTAATTGCATATCTCTCCAGCTCTGCCATGGAGATGGCTTCTTTCCTCAAGCACATATCCTCATGGTTATACGTTCTGAGCTCGCAGAGGATCGAAGATACCCAGTACGTGCGACCGACGGAAGTGAGACCGGTGGAAACATTGACCTGACTTCATGCCAACCGAAGCAAAACCGCGAGTAAGAGGGATGGATATCTGAAACCTTGGACCCGATGCACCCTATGCACTGCACATGCCGTGCTCTATAATTCGATGAGGCGACGAACGAAACGGGCGAGAGAGGGTGCACGTGTGGACGAGTGATAGAGCCGTCGTCTCTTTGTCCGTACGCAGGGAGACACACGCAAAACTGTCAAGACGCATCACTGTGTCGCCTCTGCACTGAGAAGAGTAGAAATGGGTTGAGGAAAAGTAAGGAGATAAAGCCGAAATTTTGGTGTGGCGGCAGCGTCATAGAGATGGTAATACGGCACCGATGAGCGCCTGACCGAGATATGGCCCATGTCGGTGGTATGGACGTCGCGAAAGATCGTTACGGGAAGTGGGTCAGTTATGACGACGACCTCAAATCCATGGGGACCTTTAGGTAGTGGAGATGGCTGAGACGTGCACGTTGCGTTTCAAGGATGCCATCATTAACGAATTCCTATACTAGCGTCAGTATATAGGATCTACATTATTTAAAAGAATATTGTAGACACTGAAGCTCTACTTTTACCCGCATGAAACGACAGCATGAGGCCTCCCCGTTAGCGTCTCCTCTTGCGGATCCTTATTCTTCTGCATGGACGCTTCACCTACACGAACTTAGATACTCGCTTAATCACTCTATCCTTAATGCCTTTTTAATTAGTACAGATGCTCATTAGCGAGCAGTGGTAAGCTACAACATTATGCGAAAGACCACGTCATATACATAATGCTCCGCTTTACCAACATGTGTGAACGTGCTTGTTCTTCTTCTTCTATGCAGATTCAGCTTTAACCGAATGATGCACGAACTAAAGTACATTTATAAGAAAAATGACTTTCAACCAGACTGGCTTCCGCTGGGGACACGGGGCTTATCTTTGCCACCCTTTCAGTTGTATTTTCTGAAAAAATAATGAGGTTCAGCAACGGCTGAGTGTTTTGTAAATATAGTCTGCGTGCAAAAACTTAACTGTACACGACCACGTATAATAAGTACCATGTATTTAAAAAAAAAAGCACAAACCGAGTGTCTTAGGGGCAGCGTCTATAATCGCGATCCGAGAGTCCCGGGCTCAATTCCTCCCTCACCCTCCCTGAATTTTTTCTTCAGTGCGATTAACTTAGTTTCCGATTCTGCCGCTCCACGGGTTACAACGAGCCATTTCGACCGTTCCGTATTTTCTCACCCGGCGGCGGCGACGGCACCGAGCTTTTTCTAATGGCGGGATGTGTTAGGATGTCGCGTTAAAAAGGTCCCGAGGTTTCGCCTCTAATATTTGACGAATTCTCTATTGCGAGCCTTATTCCTCCTCTTGTGAAGAATACCGCGCTCTCTAAGAAAGCTTCTCGGTACCTTTAAGAAAAAACACAAAACAACCGAACTCCGAAGACTTATCAGGCAATATCGTTTCGTTGGGAATCAGAAATAATACGGCAAGACGGTTGAGGACAAAGAAGGCACACAAACGACAGGACCTGTTGTTTACGTTGACGTTTGTGTGCCTTCTTTGTTGTTTTCTTATTTTTATTTTATGTCCCCACTAGCCCAAACAAGAGTTCTACTTTCATGGGGAAGCCTCTAGAAAGGTTTCGCGCATCAAACACCGTCAACATGGAAGAGAACACTGGAAGTGAGAGCCCGTGGTTTCTCCTTGAAGAAAACGTCTGTTGACAACTAGGTTGCCAGATACCCGTAATGGGTGCCGCCATTACAGTTACTCGAACACAGAAGGGAAGTCGGATCGCCGCGCATATTGCGGTGCTTGTCGCAGTGTAAAATGAGTGCTCTTCCAATGTGTCGCTGTTTCCTCCAGCAGTCGTCTAGGAGTAAGCTCGGCGGCGGAGCGCTATACAGATATATATGATTGTTGCCTGTGCACTGTGTTTGTTCTAATGCAGGGATGTCATACCAAAATGTGAACTAGGAAAAAAACACATAGAAGTGCACAAATAAAGACAAGTCCTTCAACAGGAACCTGCACTCGGGCCTCAGCTTCGACTCACAAGGGGCAGCACTCAATTAAGGTGCAAAATATATCAGATGAAAATAAACAAATGAAGATAAAGGAAGGTTAGTGAAAAAACAAACGCAAAATAGTACAATGTCGCCCACACACGCGAATCCGCTATTTGTGTAGACGGGGAGCAATCAGTACTTTTCGAACAGAATCTCCCCGTGAATAACTAACGTGAGAAGAATGCAGAGAAAGAGAGAAACACGACAGAAAAATGAGTAGGGAATGAAAGAGAGTGCAGTTAAAACGGCCGTTAAGCGAAGTGGTGGGTGGCAGTTATGAAAATGAGAAACGAAGAGAATGAAATGCAATGACAAAAGAGTCGGCACATGAGCTAGTCAAAAGTAGATGGTTGGGGTATTCTTAGCATCGTATTTTTTGTTATTTTGATTGCTGTTCGGAATAGACCGTAGTAATTAGAAAAACGTATGGTTTAATCTATGCCAGAAGCGAAACTTCGAGTGACCGGAAATAATTTACGTCCGACTAATGTTTAAAGAGCGCCAGTTATTTGAAGAAAGCCAATAGAACGAAACAAAGGACGTGGAACTAAAGAGAAAAGAAAAAAATGTCTTCAGCTCTTCCGTTTCAAGCGAACTGGCTCCTTCAATATTTCACGTAAAGCTGGGGTTCTCCCGTGGATTATGTATCAAGATTGCGGAGGCCGTTCAAGAAAACATGTCAAGTACAAATTAGTTCACTAACAACAAAAATAACGTAATCAGAGGTGAGTCAAATCCCGGTTGAAATTTGGCCGGGGTTCTGCGCCGTATTCAGAACAAGCTCGCACCTGTGCCTATAAGAGAAAGGATTCAAATGTCAGTATTGAAAACGTTATAGCACGAGGGCTTGCCTTCCTATCAAGTTACGGTTCTCCGCTCGCTTATTTCGATATCCTCGCTTCATTGCAATTTGTCAGTTTATATGCAGTACCATTCAGTGATCGTCTATATTGCCACCTGGTGGTTTCAGGTAGTGCCTGAAAGACGAAGAAGTTGAAGACTCTCGCACGCTACCTCTAACCACCAGGTGGCAATATAATGTTAGGACTGCTATTTTAATAAGATGTGCAAACGCTAAAGTCAGTGTGGCCGATTGGTCATAGTGTTTCCACAGATATCTAGCCGTGGAATGAAGGAAGAAGACGGAACATAGTTAACGACGCTTCGGTCCATCCAGGAGCAACTTTCTTACAGTTTGTAGCCGTACCCTCTATGTACTAAAAAGACAACATTCACTTTAGGTCCTTTATATCCCTGAGTGATTTGTGTCCACAGTGTCTCCTAAGAAGGTTGCCTATACCAAGACAAGGCGAAATCGAAATGACAATGAAAAGGTAGTTTCATTCGGCTGAACGTACAGAAAGAAAAAACAAAGAAATCATTGCTCCTGATGCCACACAATTATTCCTGCCCGCGACCAAAGAACAGCAACGGTAATCTGAATAGGTGAACGATTAAAATATAGTACTCCCCTGATGGAGCTAAGACAGGTAGGTCAACACCGCTTGCGGCGGGGGCTAGCCTACGACCGAATTTTTTTTTTCTGTTGTAGGCCGTCATTGCACCTGCCACCGCTTCGGTGGTGGATGATGGCTGTTGTTGCGGCGCGCGTCTTTCTCTCCCTCTTCCTTTTCTTTTTTCTCCATTTTTTTCTTCTGTCTGCACGAGGCAGCGGAGGTGGCTCAGCTACAGAGCCAGTAGCAGGCCCATGCATTTTCTTTTCCTTCTTCCTACAGCCACAACAACAACAACAAGAGGTGGACGATTAAGTTGTTAGTTTGTCATCTACTGCAATTTCCGGTTGGTGGCGGAGGAATAGATACTTTATCCAGAGCTACAAAATTCGACAGGAAAAAGAGAAACGACAAATCGTTTGCGACAAATCGAAAAGAGCATTTTTTAACGACTATGCATAGTCAACTCATGGGCCAACGCCTATGGCCAAGTTTCATACGTAGCATTCCAAACGTAGCAGCGTAAAACAGGTAGGGAAAAGTTGCGTTCTCCTGGTTTCACTTGGGAAAAAAAACAAAAAGAATAGCTTTGCACATTAAAACTAAAGTCAGCAACGCACCCACTACCTGCTAATTAGCGCACTGCCTGGTCGCCTTGTTGCCCCATATCCGTGCCGTAGGCCCCTGACCTCAGCAGTGGAGAGGAAGACGCTATGAATCGTTCAAGGCCCCCGTTAATACGTATAGATTATCACAAGCGTGTACTGTACTAGAGGCTGATTCAAGCGTGGCCACGCAGCACTTTTGTCGTCAGTATTTAAAGCAGCTGACGAAAGACTTAAGTTTTCATGAAGAGAAGCGAGGTAACGAGGAAACGATGAGAATTTTTATCGCTTCAGAACGCCCTGATTTTGAATAAGACTCATACAGCCTAACAAAGTTTTAAAAAGACAGAAGACGAGATGCTCTACAGCAGTTCGCTAAGTTGTACTGGGCATACTTCGGCCAAGACAATATTTTAACACTATCAGTGCTTTTATAATCTACTGGGCACTTGCCTCTAGGAATTTGCCTCTAGGCACTTGCCTCTGAATTTCCGCTCTCGTATTGAGATGTACTGAAGGTTCTGACTTGTCTGAAAATATATTTTTCATGTGCTAAAAATTCGGCACGAAAACGTAGGGCTGCCTACGTGTATGAATGAGAACGCATTGTACAGTGTTCCGGTAAGTGCAATACTTTCGAGTGTGCTTTTCGACGTTTATAATGCAGCCCTATCTCTATTAGTATAGTATTTGGTGCGTGTGTGTTTGAGTATTCCACATAAACTGCTATGCTTTACGAAGCTTCTGGGAGCAGCATTCGCCGAAACCTTGCTTCGAAAGCACAGGATTGGGACCGGTACATATGCCGTTTGTTTGAATCTTTTTCGTCAGATGTAGCCTACTGATTGTCTAGTACATGTATGCTCTCAGCAACAATAAATCGTATGACTTCCCCTGGCATGTTCTACGGCCAACATTTACATCAAAGTTCTGATACGAATGACAGAAAAACTGGCGTCACATGAAAATCTGCCAGTATATAGGCGAACTGCAGATATAGTGTTGCCAGGAGTGATGGTGGCCGCGGTTGTAGATAGGCCTGACTGCACCCAGTAATGCATCCTGGGTGCTTGGCTTGCTGTATGCGTCATACGGCCGCTTGATGACGTCGCCTTATTTTCCTCCCTGGTATATTTATGACCATAACAGGAGCACAAACGAAACGCACCTCTGGCTTTTGTCGTAATGGAATAAATAATTATCTCATTAAAACTGAAATGGCTGACATCCTGGATCGACTCAACGGAACAAATTAAATTCAATTGTATTACAACTCGACACTTTTGGACCTTTGTCAATGGTGAAGACCAAAGAGGGGCCTGTTATCTCTACAGGACTGCTTGCTATGTTCAGAGGAATGACAACAACGAAATAGGATTAGACAGTAAGAGCCACTTATAAATAAGCCAGCTGAGGGGAAGGCATTCCTGCTTTAAATGGGCTTAAGGCATTTTAGGACGAAGACGCGCCAGCTGAAATACACGTTGGCGTGCAGGACCTGCAGCCCTGCATAAGCGGTAAGCCTCACTACACAAGCGAGACTTGGCTGTCCGCCAGAGAACCAGTACCTTTACCGCTGGCTGGCAATGGAACAGAAAACTGAAGATACGGTTAAACTTCTTTCAGCTGTTTGTTTGTTTCTCGCTCTGAGTTTTGACCAGACTAGTATGCGCATTTCTCATTACATAGTTGCCGTGACTGCACAGAACACTGAAAAGAACGAATACCAATATTGAATGAACGTTACTTTTACCGAGCGGTTCCATTCTTATAAAGTAAGGTTTGCGCACTCCATCTTCAACTGCATTGTAAACGGCCTAAGGCTGGTTGCTGGAACCTAGCTTGCAGACTGCGGATTAAGGCGCCCTTTTATGCATTAAGGGGAAATGACTCTGGAACGACCAGACGATGCAACCCCCCCCCCCCCCCGCCATCCCCTCCTAATTTTTCTTTCCAGTTTCTCCAACTGCGCCATTACGAATATGAAGGCCTGGCGTTTCAGTTGTAACACTCCGGATGTTTTCTGTTATTACCCGAAACCGTGGTCCGGACGCCCACGCGTTAAGCACCAAAGAAGCGAACAGAATGCTTCGCGAAGTTTTTGCCACGAGCGGAAGAGCTTAGAAACGCACTGCTGGGGCAGAGAATGGTATTGCAAAATCCACCCGCACTGCATTCTGTACCCGCGCCGGCAGCGACCGGGGAACGGTGGACTGGTCATAACGTGGTTATGGCGCAGTGTTTCATCTTGTACCCTGGCGCGGCAGAATATGCTTACTTTCTTTCTACGCCTGAAACGCTGGCTTCAGCACGGAGCTTGATTCATAGGCTACACTAGTAAGAACAGAGAAGCCATCACGTCCGAGTTAGGTCGGTAGTTAGCGTTAGACGCGGACAGACTGCTAGGAAGATATGCGAGAGTTAACTGGTTGTGCCTCAAAAAAATGCAAATTGCTCGAATTGTTGAAACGATAATGTCTGCGTGAAAGTGGGAATGAAAGAAAAAACTCAGGCCAGTCTGGGAGGCACGAGAAGCATTGTATTGTGTGAAATTAGCAAACTGAATACTGAGTAGCTCAGTAAGTGGCAAACCCTCCAGTCTTGGTCGACTGTGGTATATGGCTGCCATCAGCATAAACCGCATAGAGATTCCACCCGTGGCCCTCGCACATGCTGTAGTTTCGTCTGCCGAGCGCTAACTCAACGTCCCTTGTGATTTCCAACTGGCTCCCCTTAGCGGACGCAGAGAAAGAAATTAACATAAACCAATATACGCTCGAACGACAGCGAAGAAAAAGAACCATAGCGGGGCCTTTTCCTCATAATTGTTTTCATCAAATTGTACAAATCGGGTTTATGAACGCACAGAGTTTGTCGCTCCAGTCCCAGCGCATCTGGCGGAGGCCTAATATGATGTACTTATTACGGCATCTCTGGGTGCGTGACAGGAGTTTAAAGTGATGCAGAGAAAAGAGGCAAGGGTGAGGAAGCCACATCTCCTTTCTGCGCCAGTACTGGGTCACAGGCATGACGATGTATCCAATTTTTCTTTATACAAAGAATGCCAAGACACCTCAAAAAGGTAGGCGTGATAACACCACCCCTGTTCTTGCTGTGTTGAGTGAGTGGGAGCGTTTTGTCTTTATCTGAGTGCTCGATTTCGATAAAATATTTGCAGCAAGCAAGTAAACATAGTATTTTCCAAGCTGCGGAGTTTTAATAATGGAAATGTGTCATCGCCTTGAAGAAGGCCAACTTTCAAAAGCCAATCCTTGACGATATGGTATAGCACGGCAAGGTTCGTCGGAATAGGTACGGTACGAAATAGGTATGTGATGGTGTGGTATGCGGGAGTGCAGCATGATATGGCGTTGTACGGCATAGCATTGTATGGTATGGTATGGTATGGTATGGTATGGTATGGTATGGTATGGT
>JAJIZL010019978.1:186608-210247 GCA_023969395.1 Amblyomma maculatum | reverse complement strand
GGTATGGTATGGTATGGTATGGTATGGTATGGTATGGTATGGTATGGGTATGGTATGGTACAGTATGGTATGGTATGGACTGTTTTCGTTTATTTTATGGATGTCCTTAAGCATCTCAGGCTATTAGAGACGTTGTAGTGAAGGGCTTCGGAAATTTTGACCATTTGGGTTTATTTAACGCGCACTGACAACGCGCAATGCACGGGCGCCTTGGTTTCACCTGCAGTGAACAGAAGCAGCTCCGGCTACTAGGATTCGATCCCGCGTCCTTGCGCTCAACAGTCGAGTGTCTTAACCACTGAGCCAACACAGTGGGGCGGTACGGTATTGTATGATGTGGTATATGGTACGGCGTGATGAATAGGCATGTTAAACATCCCATAGTACCTCACAGGCTGTCTACCACTGGTAATACCATGGCTGTATCGAGGATGTAACTAAAAAATGGTCTTGAACCCTGCGTCGTGATCGATGCTTATTGCCGAAAACATACACGTATAAATAAATACGCAAGAGAAATTGGTGGCTGCACTACTAGTCAGAGCTTGCGTGAACACCAGGAAATGCACTTAGTTTAAGGATGCGTGTTTACGTGGAGAATACAACATGTGACCCTAAATATAGGCTTGTATATGGTAAAAGAAAGACTTGCTATAAAGATTTAGCGGCACGCTTGAATTATAGCGTTGCGGGCGCATTTTTAGAACATTTTGCTGTAAATTTGTAGCAGGACCGACTATTTCTCCAAAGCCCGGGAACAACCGATTCACGGAGTCGTCAGCCATAACTATTTCACAATTTCAAAATGCGTCCAACACGCCCTAACACGTCTCTCTCTATATTTGTTAAATGGTCATAAGCGCAACAAAGTTAAAGAATTTGACGCGAAGCGGTTAAAACTGAAGACTCTACCAAGTGAAGACCCGCAGATACCAGCAGGCCCACAGTGAACAGATTGAGTCAGCCCCGCTGAGAGCATAGTAAACACTGTCACGCGTGTTCTGTTACTTTTTCACTTAGACGAATGATGCCGCAATATGTCATTTTTTTTTTATAATGGCTGAAATCTTCTTGTACTTTGAGATTAAAATTACGCTCAGAAAGGTAACTATGAAAGAGCTTACTCAGTAAAGTCAGGACAAGTGATGTGAGCTTTGAGAAGGCAAAGTAAACAATTGCCATTCTGATGCGCTTAGGGATGCTTGTAAGTTATAACTACTTTGACATCAGAAGTTGAACGGACACGTTGTCTATACGGCTTTATTCAAAAGAACCTTTTTCTTTTTAATAGCTTGCCGTTATTGTGTACTGATATGTTTACAGGAAATGTGATATGTGATCTGACACTACTATCGGCGTGACCGGAACAGAGAAAAATAAAGAAATTACTGCCATAAAATCGCGCGAAAAACATTTACAGATCCTCATTTAAAACAACACATCGCAGTTCTGTCTTCGCCTCGGTAATAAACTCACGAGTAAAAGCTTGCAGCTCGTATAGTAAAAATAAGAGCTTCTCCGGCATTACCGGTAGCGAGATTCAATTCTAACCTATTTTTCATTATCGGCGCTTGAGGGAACAATGGGCCAGCGGCGTCCTCAAGTTACATTACATACTATGTAGTCACCAAAGGTTCAGTAACTGTGCCATCAAAAAGAAAAAGCATACAAGAGATTAAAGAAGCTCCGCCTGTAAGTGTATGACGCGGTAGCGTAGGCGACCACCTGACATATAAAGCCCCGCTTTAACCAAGCGGTACAAACGTGCCTATGCGTAGCGTGCCTGATTCGGCATACAAGAGCACTGGAAGGTTGATTCTTATGGCACCTTCCCACCTTACGCGAACAACTCGATTTGGCAGCTCCTCCTAACTTTCTAATATCATGTAACTCTAAGTCACACAAACCACCGAAGTATCAGTGACTGGCCTTGCCAGCTGCCACCTGCCAGCTGCCACCTGCCAGCTGCCACCTGCCAGCTGCCACCTGCCAGCGCCATGCCCGCGATTTTTCACCCACAAAACCGATGTCTGATTTTTTGAGTACCAGCATCTTTAACGCCATAGCGTTATAATAAAATAAAACGTGAGAGCAGGTTGTAGGTAACGAAATTATGTAACGCCCCAAGTAAAAAAACAAGATGAAGAAATAGAAATATGAAAAAGTAGTGTCAGCAGACCGGTCATGGTACTTTTCATCATTTGTCGGGACAAGTTGCGGATGAAAGAGAGGACTCGCTCCCCGATTGTTCTGCTGAGCTGCAGTTTATCGCACAGAGGATGTCAGCGTCTTTCACAAGGATCCAGTTATGCATGCGTCATTTCATACTCGTGACAGAAAGAAACGACAGCTGTTCTAGATTCTTTTTGCGCGTGTGATTTCCTTGTCATGCGAAGAAACGCATTAAGCTCACGATAAAGTTTCGTTTACTAATACCAGCTGCACGCTAGAGCTTGCAACTTAACAAACCAATGATAATCCGTCTGCGGCACCTAAGACAAGAGAAACAGAGATTAAACAAATGACCTTTTCAAGACCGGTAACCAAAAAGCAACAAATCTAATTATCAGGCCCCGAGAAATCAGGTAAATCAGGAAGCGATAGGGAGGGAGATGGGGACATGCAGGGCAATCAGGCACCACTTAAGTCGGACGTTGAGCGTATGCTTTTATAATGCAACAAAGTGAGCAAGTTATGGTTAGGTAAGTCCGCGTCTATAGTTAAGAATAAAGAAAGAGCTGAAACATGTTCCTCCTGCGTTTACATTGCGCACCATCAGCGTGGACCCGAAGCCCACGTTTCCTTTGCAAAAGAAACAAAGAAGAAATGGGACGAAAGAAGTCAGCTCGCAAACTAAACGAATACACGAGTACAGTAAAGCTGTCACAGAAAGAAAGAAATACGGCGAGTGTTCAAGCGATGCTGTATGAAAATAGGTGCAAATTGAAGGAATGATACAAGTAGGGTTAGCGCAAAGTGCGTGACTTGCGCTCTTTCGGCCTCACTATGCAGCACCACCACTGGTATGGACACACCGAGCTGTTAAGCCACCGTGGAACGAACCTGGAGAAAAAAATAGCCTAAAAATATAACCCTATAAGATAAAACGTACAATTCTATAACGAAGAAGAGTACCGATAAGTACGGTTGAAATAGAACAGGCTATAGCTTCCTTCTGCACGGCTGAATTTATTCTTGCGTCAGCGGAGAAGACTTTTCATTTGTAAGAATTTAAGCCTTTTTTCTTCAATCTCCCTCAAGCAAATATTCGCGAACGAGAGTATCGGGTGCTGCGAGAACGTGGCTGTAATCGCAGATTTCAATATCCGCCCCAATTGGAAATTAGAAACCGCTCCTCTTTCTAGCTTTTGCTCGTGCTTGCCTTTCATTTCTCTTTCTTTCCTTTAACTTTGTACTCGGCTTATTTTCATTATAACGATCTGCGCATATAAGTCGGCTAAATACGCACAACCAACCAGAATCCTCCGTGCCGCTGCAACACAGTGCAGGCATGCACGTCTTTTGCCGTGTGGGTTCGGGAATAAATAAAAATGACAGAAAGATGAGCAAAAATTAAAAACAAACGGAGGAGACAATGAGAAAGAGAGAGAGGGGGGGGGGGGAGAAAGGGCAGATAGTTGAGCAGGCTCCCTAACCCCGCGTTTCGACAGCGACCTAGCCATCATGCAATCGTGGACGAGGATGGCCGATTTTATTCGTGCGAAGAAGGCTTACTGCAATTGACCTGCAACGCTGAAAGCAGCTCAATCTTCTGAAAGAAGAAAAGCGAAAGAGCACATGCAAAATGTGTTGGCATTTCACCGTTCCCTTCCGTTACCGTTACGGATTGTTCAAGACTAAGTTTCGCTTTTTTGTTCTGCTCTTACATAGGAAATAGTTTGCGTGACCCGCAAATCCCCTTTCATTAACGCTTCCTGTGTCCGCTCTCCTACAAGCTGTGCTTTAGAGCTGTGCCACTGACGTAAGCATTATTGGGCACAAATTGAGATAAGAAATTGAACAAGGATCCGACTATTTTTCGAGGTTCCACAGAAAACATGGGGACGCCGTAACCGCTGGGTATTTTACAACTGAGATAAATCGTCAGTGCAGTCATGCCTGCAAATACCCTTTTGCCTGGAGTTGTCACTCGTTAATAGGTCATACGTACCTTAACAATGGTGACACGATGCTTGGCTGTTATTGAGCTCATAACTAAAACGTGGGTGACCGCTGTCATGAAACTATAGCCTTTCTAATGCTTCTTAATCTGTTGCGATCCTGTCTCACTGGAATGCAAGCTTTGTTGATTTGTTTCCACGTTCTTGCAAACGGGCTGCCTGGTGTGTTGTTTTAAGGGACACTGCCCCTAACCATAACATCTCCGTCATATGCCAGTACCCTGCATTTTGTGATCCTTGTGACAGACATATATTTATTTTATGGCTTTTCTAAAGCCCATACACGCATTGAAGGTAAATGCCGTGTCTTAGCGTGGTGAACGACGGCCACTGGGACCCAACTCTTATAGGTAACTGTAGTCAAATGTCAAAAACGTTAGTCGAGAGGAAGAGGAAAGACATTCACGCATCTGTGGAAAAGCAGTAAGGGTGAATGTTGGCCACCAGTGAGCAAGAATTCCCCAAAGCAATACTTCAATAGTTCGATTTTGCCTCCACCGCTAGTAAATGCTCGCGTGTTGAGAAGTTAGTACAGTCGCAGTTTAGAGTACCTTGCTAGTTGTGATTTTGAGAGTGTTTGTTGAGATGAACGCCTCTAGGCAAAAACCAGTGACTGATCTATTCATCAACAATATTTTAGAGAAGCCTGATGGGCGAAGCGCGAGTCCTCGATGCATGATATCTTTACCTTGTGATGTTGGAGCTAATATTCGCGTGTTACCCTTGATAGGTGAATTCCTTTAAATATCTTTAATAGTTAACTCGTTAAATACAGCGTCAATACACATATGGACTCCTTTATGGTGTGCGCTGAGTGTGATCCCTCTTTATAAAAACAAACTTGCGATTTATATATACAATGAAATCAGGAAAAGCAATGACAATTTTGTACAGACATGTATCAGCATAAATCAAAATTTCGACCTCAGGAAAAAACAATCCAGACTAATAAAGCTGAGAACAAATTGCGGTGGACAAAGCGTACAATCCCAAATACCCATGCTTTTGAACAAAAATAAGGATCTTGCTACTGTTATTAAACGGCATGCATCACTTGGTGTATTTAAACGTACACTGATCAAGAAGTGGAACTAAGTGTTTTAATTAAAGCTGTCGTCGATGTCAAAAATTATTTAGCTTTTTGAGTGCCTGTTACTGTTGCTTTTTTATTTTTAATTTGTTCAGCTTTTTGAGTGATTATTGCTGTTGTATTTTTCTATTGTTGATTTGCATCTTTGAGGGGAGAAAATAATTTCATCTGTCCGCGCTGTTTCCCCTGAATGTAAAGGTGCAAGTACGCACCTTTTGTTCGGGGTCCTTTAGTTATAAGGAAACTAAGAATAAACATCAAACTTCAAACGTTTCAGCGTGCATTAGAGACATCAGAGGGCGTGCTGCAAGCGTCGCAATACAAGAGCAAAATATTAATAAGACAGGTTGCTTCTCTGGGGCACAGTTCTCATGGCGCAAAGAATCTGGGCCGCGTAGAGTGCCATCCCAGTTTTAGTTTCCTTGAGAAATTGCTGAGTAAACGTCAAACAAGTGCATTATGCATTGCCAGCATACTTCATCGACACTGCGTGCAGGTGGGAGGCCTGTGTCCCAAGATAAGCTCGCTCCATCCGGAGCCTGTTGCTCCATGCCAACCTGAGAAATCACCGGTATATCACACGCAAGGTTGATTTAAGTTATTTCTCAGACTTGTCTCTATAGCCTTACCTGTTTGGCCATGCCTGGTAAGACGCAATAGTCTAAACTTGATCGACTGGCTTCAGAACGCTGTATATTACACGCGATTTTAACGAAGCCAGATATCCTAACTAATTAGGCACTTGGAGCTGCTACGCAACCACACTTTTGGAGACCTCACTCAATCTCAAAGCTATGGGTTTATGTTCGAATCAGTGGCCTCAAGTAGCACTAATTACACAGGTACTTGATATCCCTACCTTGCACTGCCTTGTAGAGGTTGTTCGAGGTCAAGGTAGGTTCTCGAGATTGAAGCACGTTGACGTAATATAAAGGTCGACGACCACTATCTCTCTTAGGCCGCTCATTATTCAATTTTGAACATAACACAGTGTGTACGTTATAAATGCATTCTTTTCCATCGATCTCGGAAGCATTCAAAAGGAGATAGCGAGCTCGTAGAGACTGAAGACAGAATGAATAGCGTAAGAACCGTGCCTTCCTAGCGCCCGTCGTTTCAGAAATGAATGCTCCGTGACAGCCACCGGGTGAATGACCGCTCTAGCGACTGCGACGCATGCGAATGTGCGGCCGCCTACGCGCGTTTCTTCCCCGCCGCGGGAGCTTAGACGGCACAATGGGTTCCCGACTTCCAGCTTTCTTTCGCCGTTATTAAAAATGGACCCAAGCCGGGCTGAGTGTGTCGGGTGGAGACGGAGGGGCTGAACAAGTGGTCCGAGGCAATCGTCGCGACGGTGAATTCGACGCAATGCCAACTGTTGTTAGTGGATGCACTACACTTGTCGGGGAGGCGACGAAGCCGTGGAGCTTGTGTACGTGTTTTCAATCGCTTCGGTGAATACAGGCATTGTGGTGGTGGTGGTGGTGGTGGTGACTATGGGATATTTTGGGGAAGTGGTACTGATCGCATCTTATGTTGGCCATCTTTGTGGCATCACTCTTGGCGAAAAAGGGGGGGGGGGGACTATTGAGGATGGGAAGGGGGTAGGGGCGAAAGGGCGCTCTGATTGAGCGCAGCTACCGGCGAAGATGAACAACTGTTCATCACCGCTACGCGTTACTTCGCGTATACCTACGAGATGAAGCACGAGGCAGGAGGACGTGGACGTCGCTTGCTCAGTCTCGTGAATGCAAAGTTTTGTTTCGAAAAAATGAGCTCGAGTTGAACGCCATTTGTAGACTTTGTAGGCTGCTGTGGCCGCACAGCCTCAGTGAGCATATCGTACAGATTAAAGAACGAAGAGACATTGAACAACAATGTTTTTCTAGTTTTTTTTTATTTTTTTTATTTAGAACACACTGCAGGCCTACAGTAGGCCCAAGCAGGGGGGGCGAATACATAATATATGCAAAAAGAACAGGATTAGCAAAATTGAAAAATGTTAAATACAAGTTGTAACACAAAATACAACAATAAATACAAGGCTCAGACGCAAAATACAAAAAGTGAACGTAGAAATAAATGGCTCTCAAATTCAATGCTGTGAAGAAAACATTGAGCCAAAGAATCAGCTCTGGTTAAAATATCTGGCGGACACCTGTTCCACTCCTCAATGGTGCGTGAAAAAAATGAGTATTTAAAGGCGTTAATCCTAGCACTGTAAGGGGTTAATGATTGTGCATGGTGATTTCGTGTTTGGCGCGTAGTGTTAGGTTTAAGGAAGGGGTCTGCATTCATAGACAGTTTATGGTTTTTTTAGTAAGAAAAGTAGTTTCAGTCTTTGAATTTTCCGGCGCCGCTGTAATGTTTCAATACCGTGAGTTCCCATGGGGGACGTTGGTGAGTCAGTTATACGATACTTTGAAAAAATAAAACGGACGGCTTTGCGTTGAACCATTTCAAGGGCCTCGATGCTACGTTTTAAAGAAATTACTAGTTTAATCTGGACACAAGATTTCCACCGGGTTGAACCATTATACCGCACGAGGTTAGAACTTCACAAAATATTCAGCGATGGCCTGATGACGGATTTTTGAAAGCGGAAGTCAGCTTTAACTGTTCAGCCAATGTCGTGGCGTCGGATAGTCGTCATCTCGCTGATACCAATATCAGTCAGGGGAGCGATTTTAAGGTCTTTCGAGAACGTGCTGGGCTTTGCAAAACTACTCGCACACTGCTCGCATTATTGTGAGTTTTAACACCAACGAGGTTCAGCGTTTCTGTCTTTTTGAAGCCACCAGAAAATCCCAGTTCCTCAACATAGCTACAATCCCACTGAACGGTAAAAACAATTAAACCTTGCAATTATTCGTACTATCTTTGGTGAAGTGAATGCGGATTAGTGCATTCACGTTGGCACAGTTGCAGTTGTCTCTGCGGCCGAAGACAAGCAATGCTGAGATCGTCCTTTAAGCATAATGTTATTCACTGCAGCACACTATGCTCTATACTACGCGGTGTATTTCTTGCTCAGCAGCCCTACTATACTCACATTCACACATTCAAGCCAACATGACCTTTTACATTGTTTCTAACCCAGAGAGAGAGGCAAAGTGATCAGATGTGGTGTTCACTGTGTGAGACCACTGCGTCATCCCTTCGGTTTTTTTCGTCTTTACTGCATGGGAAGAGAGAAAGAGAAATAGAAGAATAGAAAGAGTGGGAGGTTAACTAGGCGATGCTCAGTAGGCTAGCCTACACGTGAGGAAGGGAACAAAAAGAGAAAGAGGAAAGAGAGAGTGGCTAGGATAGGAGTCTGCCACGTGTCCACAGATGTATACTAAAAGGGGGTAGACAGCGCAAGCTTAAAGTTTAAAACTCCACCCCAAGATCGTTAAAAATTTAAGGAACGCATTCACTTGCTTTCCTTTCTGACGAAGGTGTCATCCACGGACCCATAATCTTAGCTTCTGTAAGTGGACAAGAGTCCAAGCGGCGTAGTGTAGTAGCCAGGAAGGCACGCTCACACTCAAACTGCATGAGGGCAGTCACAAAGTATGTTAGCAATGATTTCATCTCTCCTGCACTTCTCGCACGTTGCAGGGTGCCATTGCGATGTGATGGAAATGGGAGTTTGTGAACGCCACTCCTAGCCCCAGGCGGTATACATTGTAGCTTCACAACGGGGGATGCTGAATAATGTCTGCAGTTGACCTAATTGGCCAATGTGGTGCAAGCGGTATATCCAGCCTCCAGGCGTAGACCATGATTGTATAGTCACATTTCTAGCGAGCAGTACAATACCATTGAGGCACCTTCTACTGCATGGGAAAACGTCTGAAAGGAAGACACCCTAACCGCTCTTGACTCTAATGAATGCGCTCAATAATGCGAACCCGCTATATCTCAGCATATCCCCGTCATCACAAACGGCAAAATTATGGGAGGCACACACAAGCATTAAAATACGATAGACAGCTATAGGTGGCTCTTCCAAGGCAGCATACACTGCCCGCACCAAAGCGCACTGCTCTGGGCACACTTGACTTTAATGATCGCGGAGATTTGGCATGATGGTCCATCATACTACTCATCCATAAACTGAATAGTCCAATCAACATGAATAAAACACAAGGTACATCGCAGTTTTTCCTCAACAGCAGAAAACCGTATTCTATACGCCGTGATTTCAATATCCTTCTGGATCACTCCATCAATGCTCAGGGTAAAACAATGATCAATGACCTCTGACGTATTTCACAGGCAGCGATTCACCGGCCATGACACAGAGATCTCTTTAGCGTGAAGCTACGCCTCGACAAGGAATGTTGATGTGTGCATTTTAAAGAATGCTTTTGCATCGTTTTTGCATCACATTGACTTCAGATGCGCTTGACGCATTTTACACCGCAAGTGCAAAGAAACCCCTGATAACCCTGTCAATGCACCAGTATGGAGAACAAAGGCTCAGTAAGGGCATCTGCGTTTGGACAGGCTAAATAAGTAATCTAATTATTGAAAAGATAATTGAAGGTGTCTGAAACTTCCTTTCAAAATCCTCATCAGTATTTTGACGAGCCTGTCGAGTTGGTGCGAATAAGCTAGGAAAATGAGCTCTAAGACGCCAATTAAGTACAGCCACTGAAAAGGTGTGAGTTCTCAATTTGAAAAAAAAAAGAACGCGAAACAAGTTGATGCTAAAACAAATGAACTAAGTGTATTTCGTTGTACTCTTTAAAAAGAAACGTGTCACGACAAATGCACTCTCCTTAAAAGCATCGCATGATGGTTGCGAACATTCTTTGTATTACCCTTCTTTATTGCGCAGTGCAGAACCTGCAGTACGCAGATAGCATTTGCGAACAAGAAGATTTTGCAGACTTGAGCACGAGCAAGCACGCTGAGTTCTCGACTCATCCAAGCCTGGGTTTGTCGCCTCATAGCCAACATTTGCGAATCATAATATGCTTCATTGTTGCAAGCCTGGTGCCGGGGAACCTCCAGGTAGTGAAGGCGGCAGCAATCTTAGCTTATGTCACCAAAAATATTCGGCCTCGTACTCCACAGACTCAACGAAACTGCTTTGGATTTGTCTCCATTGAGAGCCGCACCTGATAACACGTAAAGCTGTTTAGTCAAACGTAAAGCCTCGACTGCAGCCTTTGGTTCGAAGTAACAAGAGCGCTCTCATCAACATACGTCAAAATGGTAATTTCACATTTAGATAAGGACAAACCACGAATAACTGCACCGTTAATAATGATTAGACAGAGAGGTTCGATATATATAGGGCGAATATAAAAGGCGCTAACCATGGCAAAAAGATTATTTCATTGGAATAGGTTTTGGGTTGTCCTGTTCGGCCTCAGATCATGTCTTCTTCTTCTCTCACGAAGTAGCACTAGAAACCTGAATGGATGGTGTCCAGTTTGAAGTGTAGCTCTATTGAGACAAGTGGCCTCCTTGTTGCACAAAAAAGGATGACGCTTAATAAGTAGCTTTAAAGGGACACTAAAGAGAGAAAGGAAGTGGGTTTGCCTCGATAGAATGCCAGTTCCTGATTACAAAAAGACCACTCTTACTGAAAACAGAGCTGTTATAAGGTAGTAAAAAAGAATAACAGAAATACAGGTATCGCCATCACAGCCAAACGGCCGAGGCTCGCAACTACAAATCACGTGACGCGCTAGGGATCTCGGAGGCTGACAAATGCGAATTACGTTGCATGTTCGAATGCGGTAGTACGTTTTTTTCTCAAACATGATAACACGCTTTTATCATACGTAAACGACGGCGAAAAGACAACGTAAACGTTGCAAGGCAAATACAAAAATATACTTGGAGGCGCCGTGGCGCTTACTTCAGTTTTGGTTATGTTTCGGCTAAGGCATTTCGTGCGCACTCGGATAGTTTGTTTGAACCTAAAGCGTCTGAATTACGAGCTTGGAGCAGCAGATGCGCCTTGATGGTTCCCATTTGAGCATTCGGAGGCACGAGCGAGCGAAATCCGCTACCGCCGACACGCTCCTTCGTTCACACTTCTGCGCCAACATATCGCCGCCGTTGCCGCTTCGACTGCGACCTGACCGCTTGACTGCAGCTACGTACGCCACGAAAAGCATACATATGCTAAGTACCGAAGGCAAAACGCATTATCATTCAATTGTTCACTAAATCATGGCACATCTGACCAACATATACTGTGTCAACAAGACCTTCAACGTGCTATTTGCAGGCGTCGTTAACAAAAGGGGCATATACTTGCCGCTCATACCAAGGAGTGCATCGATATATTGCGCTCGTCGCCCGGCCAAAAAAAGGGCTTCAGGTAAAAAGTAAAAACTAAAAATAACGAAGCACCAGAAATACATTACAAAAGGTTAAAAAGAAATCGATTTGTAAAAAAAAAAAAGAAAAAAAGCACGCCAGTAGCGGTAAGATTTGAACGTTCGGCGCTTACCGCTCGGCTACGCCGCGCCACGGGAACCTTGGAAATATTTCTAGTTTTTATGTCATGGCCCCATTTACAATAAAGTGTTTCTGCTGCCGGTCTAAAAATTACACCTTCTTGATCATCGGCGCATGCTGCCTGCTCTCACGTCTTGCAACTAATGTTCTGGAGGCCTATGCGCACTATATTGTGCACTGGATCCATTTTGACATGTGGAATTTCACAGGCACTTCGGTCATGTTCTGCTACCGTGGACGTAATTTTCGCTGAACACGAAGCTGTAGCACAAACCTTGAAGGAAAAAGTGTGATGAAGCTTCAAAACTGACAAGCGCAGCAGCGAGGACACTATTTTGCTAGTAACTAAATTTTATTTGTATGTAAACATGTCAGGAAGCGTTGCGATGACCGAGGGCTCGGTTTGTTTATACACAGTGCAAGAAGGAGCGCAAAAGCTTGAGAAACATGTAAAGTATTGTGCATTACAAGCGCTCTGTTTTTTTTTTTTTTCTTCCTTTATGGGCCCATCGCTCGGTAAATTACTCTCTTCATCGTTTTATTTATTTCGGATGAGGCCGTCATTGCGAGTACGCTGTTACCATGTTGGCCCTTGAGGGATGCGACGCCGCGGGCCGCGCCGGCTCGCTAGCTATCACGGAGTCTCCGCTTACGTCATAGTGTGCGTCACTCAACTTCGACTACGTAGTCGAAGGGCACATTTTGAATTCGACCGGCGGGAACAAGAAAAAACCTCAACTTCTTATCGCAATATCTCAGCAATTATTCGATTTTTTGCTGCCGGATATGCGGCGACAGTGCCACAAATGTAGTTTATTAGATTTTCATACCATCTTTGGCTTTCTTTAGTGTCCCTTTAAATGAGTTGGTGCGTCCCGCGTTCGTTTGCTGTGTGTGCCCGATTTTCAAATGCAATTGAAATGCAAACCTATTTCGCAGCGTAGCCTACCCGTGTCTGTATGAGTTGTGCCCACGCTAGTCTCTATATGCTAGCCCGGGCTCGTTCGAAGTGTCTCATGGAGAGTATTGCAAGTCGTGCAAGAACGCACAACTTTGTGCGTAAGAAACCGAAGAAGAACGCCAGTCACCACTTGACACAAGAAACGCACAAGCTCATACGATGCATTCCATAATGCTACAGCACGATATTCGGCGCCTAAGAATGCCAAACCATGCCCCGCCGGGGTGGGTGCAGTGGTAAGACGCCCGACTGCTGCGCCGGAGTTCCCGGGTTCGAAGCCGCGTTTCGATGGAGGCGAAACGAAGTGGCGTCCGTGTGCTGCGCGATGTCAGCGCACGTTAAAGATCCCCAGGTGGTCGAAATTACTCCGTATAGTCCTCCATTACGGCTCCCCTTTCTCTCTTTCCACTTTCACTCCCACCTTCATCCCTTCCCTGATGGCGCGCGTTCAGGTGTCCACATAGCAAGTGTGACAGATACTGCGCCTTTCCCTTCCAGTGTACCAATTATTATTATTATTATTAGGAATGCCACTTTTTTTTTCTTTCCTTCCTCCAGCGAGGTGCCTAGCAAGATCGAGCTAATTTTATATTGTGCGCCTGAAGGGAGACATGCAATCCTTCCTTGCTGAAAGACTCAACTCTGTTTCACCCGTGAAAAGATATCACCCGGGCCTGATGATCTTTTCGTTTTCTTGGCATTATTTAGCTTAACAGGACGACAACGTGGTAGATGTATCGCGCGTCCTTCGCCATTTCTTTTCCCAAACGTTTCCAGACCAAATTTGAACTAGGCCTTTCGCTACCCCTTCTCCTTCCAGCCCAGGCTCTAATACATTGTCGCCAAGTTTTCCGTAAGTGCACAGAGTGCCATTTTCCTGACATCTGCGGTCAGCGTCGTATTCCACATGGTTTTTCCCCAAACCGAGGCAAGCCCAAAAATCTCGCTGTGTCCTCCCGCTATCCTCCTAAATGTCCCTTCAGTTTCTTCGTATCGCAACTTTGCACTTTTTTTGTCTTCTTCACTCTCGGCTCAAATAAGATGTCGAGGCGACCACTGGTGTAGAGCCCCCCCCCCCCCTCTTTTTCTTCCACTTATCGATCTGCGTGGCTGCCCACTTGACGTTTGTGCGGCGGTCACATAGCTCCAAGCATTTCGTCAGACGCAAAAAGAAGCGAGTGAGAACACGTGCTCAACGTTTGAGCTCTGTAAGATTGTTTGACCCGAGGTCATGGGACGGATGTGGAGGTGCGACGAAGCGCTTATTCACGAAATTTATTGCCTCGACGCCAAGCATTTCAATTTGCTGGCGAGCTTTATTTTTATTTTTGCTTGTGTTTATACATAGCAACACGTTGAATTGTTTAAAGCCACCAGAGCAGTTTGCGCGTTGATATGGCTTTGATTTTAGCTATTCCTAAGACTGTGACATTCAGTTTATATACCAAATGGAATAGTGACGGTATTGGAGCAACCTGAAGGCCGGTTCAGGAGCAGCGTTCTTTTTGCTTTGAGTAGTTTTCCTGATAACATAGGTTTCTCTGCTATCTACACAATTACACAAATTTTGCGCTAATTTCCGCACGTTTCTGATCCTAAGCAACGTCGGTGCACAGTCCATAACAGAGAATTGAGACCTTAATACTGAAAGCAATTCTCTTTAGAAGCATTGTATAAAAGAAACTAAATTCCTCTATGAAGCAAGAACTATGAGCAGAAAATGGCAGAAAACTAGAACAGAGGTGCTGAAATTCTTGAACTCCCTTTTTTCTTCTGTTAACAAGTCGGAGCCCAACTGCATGATTAGGAAAAATATCGTTCTTATAGCTTCTAGCCAATATTCGCGTCAAATAGTGCGTTTTGGACCAACTGTGTGGCAGACAAAGCTACATATATAAATAGCAGTGAGAACGCAAGAAACCAGACTGTTTGTAAATTGTGAAACTTTCTGAAAACATGCTTATAAAACAAAAAAAAATCAGCAACGTATGTAATTTCTGGCGCTATGCGCGGAGTTAATCTTTGGTCACGGGAAACCAGTGAAATATCCAGCATTTAAAATTATAGCTTCTTTAAATTTACACACAGCGCGATTCCTTATGAGGCAAATATAAGCGTTGCCACGCTGAGGATAGAGTAATAAACATAGTGGGGAACCCCCATATGCACCACCTTTGACGGTATGTGCGACAACGTAATGATTCCTGTTTGCTGGGCCCTCTTGCGATCCTCGTTCGTCTGACTCGGGATCGAAGGGTCTTTGAAGTCTGCACTCAGATGTTACCCTCCCATATCAAAGGCCAACCACTAGCTGGCAGTGCAGCTGCCGACTCTACCATGTCACGCGGTCTCGTGACGTAACCCGACGCCGAGGTGGAACCGGGCCTTCAACGCCATCGTGTTGAAATATAGTGAATGGCAATAAGATTGGTAGGCACTCTTCCATAACGTTTTTCGAAAAATGGCACAGTGGTTTGACATTTCACTCTACAGATCAGCATGTAAAACCACATTTTATAAGAACATGGCGTACTACAGGGACGGCACATTTATAGTGGACTC
Source organism: Amblyomma maculatum (assembly GCA_023969395.1). Taxonomy (NCBI): domain Eukaryota; kingdom Metazoa; phylum Arthropoda; class Arachnida; order Ixodida; family Ixodidae; genus Amblyomma; species Amblyomma maculatum. Next base: position 194,985 of record JAJIZL010019978.1, on the reverse strand, counting down.
AATGCATATATTGTCCTTGTCAGCCTAGTCCTTGACAGTCCTTGGCTGACAAGGACTCAGGAGCGTGTGACATGTTTCTACAACTGCATGAAGAAGAGGATAAAAAAATACAGCTAAATACGCCAGTCAGCCCATTTGAATACTGTACGCAACGTGCACTATATGAAGGACATTAGAAAACTAAATACTTTTAATGAACGGAGCACACGCAATAATGCAGTGTTTTGCTTTAATGTCACGGTAGGTTTAAAGAGGTTCGAATATTTGACATGAACAGAAACTATTTTGGCGCGAATGTACTTGAGAAGCTACACAAACGATCTGTTGCTGTTCTTACATGAATGCGACAGCAGTACATGATTTCTTAGCAGAAAGCACGCAGTACGATGCGCCAGCGTTTGCATGTGACGTGTTCTGTTTGGTGCAGTGTGGTCGGTACATGATGTCGCTTATCGGGAAAATGAGCGCTTCCTGTCAACCGGGCTTCCATGTTGTGTGCAGGAGATCTGATTTTGTCATTTGCAAAAGAGTGCGAAGTAATGTGATGATCCGGTTCACGCATTAATATGAACATGGTTTACGAAATACAGTGATCAAGAATAAAATGACAAAAAAAATAGAACTTATAAAAGAAAGCGAAAACAGTCATGCGCGTAGGAGGCAGAAGCGATTCTCCTCGAAAGCATAAAGTTGGAGCGTCCTATCACGACCCTTCAGGTTTTAGCGGTGCTTTTCACAAGAACGAGTGTACTGCACTCTGAACCTGGTTCTCTAGCTGACCTGTCGCACAGCAGTGTGAGTGTAACTTGGAGCTTCTAAAACTGCGCGCGAAGAGCCCGCCGAGTCGCACGTGCGCTAGGGGCTTTCAAGGCCGCGCAACGTTTCTGAGTAGCGCATCTCACTTCAGTAACGAAGGAGCGAATGCGCCTCATCGCAGACCATGCACCAGAACCATGACCAAGGTTCTACACTGTCCTATTCCCATTGGACTCTCTCTGGCATACGGGGGTTACAAACAGAGTGCTAAAATAAGAAGGAGGAAAAATAGGACAAAACTGAGAAGTGAAAAAAAAAAAAAGAAAGCAGCTACAGCAGGCCACAGCGAAATGGGAAAATGCGTGGCTCCGTTCCCTGCGGAATGAAGGCAATGCGCTGCCGCCGGCTTTAATGGAACCGAATGCACCCACACAATTAGCTCGCCCGAAATCCGTACCCACAAGGACAAATATGAGAACAGAGATCCAGCTTGAAAACAAGGGTTGTGTGTACTCAGCGCTCTCTTTCCGACATGCAAGGAACGCAGCACACATATCAAGAGAGGGAGAGGAACTAGTGCGTTAAGAGCAGCGCCACCACAGTTTAGACGTCGTGATGTCTGAGCGCGAACTGGAACGAAAGGAAACATAGAACACACATGGTCACGAAGGCAGATTCGCGAGGATGCGTCGGAGCTATGTTGCATGAGGCAAGACGTCGGGGAAGTAGATATTGGCTATGTCCTAGAGATACAACCGACCTCTTCGAAACTCTTGAGCACTGCGGACCTATCTTTCGTGTCGAGTTGCAGTCGCGCGTTGTGGTGCTAAGTAGAAGAGCGATCCACAAAACGATACAGGCGGAAGTCTCTACTGTTGCGGTATCCCTTGTGTCATCTCTTTACACATGCCGCACGCAGGTGTCTACATGATGTAGAGGCAGCTCCATGGCAGTTCGTTCGCTTCCTTGCACAAGGAAATAAGTTGGATCCCCACTTTCTACTAAATAAGCAGATTTATTTTAGCATTCTTATTTATTTCCCTTCCTTATGTGGTGTGACGTCACAGACTCTTTCAGCTAATGAGAATTTAATTCCCCGAACGCATGGTTTCTTTTCGAGCAGGAAACCTAACGCTTTCACTTTAATTGGGTCCGCAAAGAATCCCAGGTTCTAGAAGAAAGCGTTATCTAGACCTCATGCATTACGTAGAGTACTCGGCTCATCTACTCGAAACTGCCTTCTCGATGAACGCATGAAAGAAAAAGCATAAAAAACAAATCGCATACCATCATGCAGCAAAAATCACAACATGTATTAGGGGAGGTTCATCGGCGCTGCTCTCACATTACACAGAAGCAAGCGCTGAGCGCCGGTAGTGAAAGCTTGTTAAAAAAGGCGACATCTCTGCTCTCGTACACTGCTCGGCTCGGGTTGCTTTTCGCTAATCAGTTCACCTTTTTCACAAGGCCGCTGTGCGTATGCGCGCCTCTCCCCTGGTTGAAAACAAACCACCAACCCCAGCTGTGCATGCGCAGTTCTTGGCCTCCGCGATTGCCGTAACGGATCTCGGAGGCCATGTGTAGTTAATATGCGTGACATGCGCATGCGATAAATGGCGGTAGCAGTCAAGAACACACACCTTCATTTTTCTGGTGCCAAGGGCGTTTTAAATCAGTAGCAGACGAATTTTCAGCCACTCCCAGAGGGCGCCACATTTTGTGAAAAAGGCGGATTCACCTTCCTCTGCTGTCTATTCTCCCTCCTCATCGGTACCGCTGCCGCCGCTGATTCATGGAGTTAACCCGTTCTTTCCCCAAATAATCGAGCTTGAAGCTGAATCACGGACCCAGTAGTACGTACGCGAAGTCGTACGGGCGTACAGGGTAGCTATGCTATAAAACTATAGAACAAAGGAAGCCATAGGAGACGGACGAGGCCATATGTGATCGAACGCGGCCGAGGTATTGGGGTCACTAAATCGATGGCATTAAGAGGGGAGAGATGATGCACAATGTGGCTCCTACTTCTATATATCCGCCGCGATTCGAGAGATTCCGCAGCACATCTACAGCGCAGGCTGAGAAGATCTCACATACGTACAATAATAAGCACCGAAGCAAAAAGTTGGATGAGAGAAGGTGAATCAGTCAATGCGACGCGAGGTCGCCCAGTTTTCAAAGTCCGAATCTTTTTTTTCGTCTAGCTGCAGACTCGTAATGAGATATGCGCAGAAAAGACGCTCGTAGTATGCGCGAGTTGCAATAATGGAGATAGAGCCCCATGCATAAGTGCTTGACTGTTGCGACATGAGAAACGTTCACCATTGTCTTGATATGGGCGGCTCTTCGGACGTGTCTTGAGCGCACGTAACATATATCGACGAGTGAGCGACACTTCCCACCTTTCTAAGTTTGTGTCTGCGACGTACTACATTAATGCTGTGCAAAGGCCGCCGCGAAAACCGTATGTTACAGGACACGAAGTCGACAAAATTAGCAACAGACTAACATGAAAGCAGAACGACATAGCACATTGGCGCCGAAGGTGGCATGCGGTCTGAATGTGCACCGATTGAAAATAACCATAGGCTCCGATCTTCGCAGGTCGTAGGTAATAAAGAATAAGGAAGTAGCCGCAAAGGGAGAATGAAATAATTCAATTCAAGGGAGAGAAAAAGGAACTGAACAGACCGCGGATCGAACTTCACCAATTACGTAGTTCCCAGAAAGCTGGGCGCTCTTAATTAGACAGGGCACAGAAGTGGAGGTAAGAAAAGAGAAGTTAGAGAAGATAAATATTAGATTACTGTATAGAAGTAAGCTCGCCCTCGTTTCACGGAGCCCCTGGAGTGCCTGACTTAGAAAAGAAGCCTCGCGGCATATAGCCGTGCGTGTACGCGAGGATGCACTGGGCCCTTTTAATTGGTCTTACGGAGTCTGAAAAGCACAGTCACTCTCTAGTCCTAATTTCGAAGTAGTTCCAATAGAGGCTTGGCCAGGTTGGTATTCGTCTTCATTGAGCTGACACCTCTGGACTGGCCAGTGGCACCGAAAAATTAATTACCTACCGATGAACGAAGGGAAACGCTAATGTATCTCTTCTTAAGTAGGTGCCACCGTTGACACATGCTCTCCTTTGAGAATGCCGAGACCACTGGCCTATGCAAGAATTAATGATTAAAAGGCAACTTAGAGCCAAAAAAATGCGTTCATGCTGAGGCCATCCTTCGCAAATCGTCTATGCATGAAACCAAGAATACTGTATGCCACCAACGTTGCCTCGTTAAAGATTGAAAATTGAAGAGGCAGACTCGCTGAAATAACAGTTAACGCCTCTCAACTCAACAAGACATGTTTCGACAGTACTGATCCTTCAAGAGAAACTTTCTCCGATTCGGTAATCTGTAACTCAGAAAACAAATCACTACAATTAGGCTTGGGATCGAAGACTGATTGTGTAAAACTTAAAAAATGGTACCATGCTTCTTGTTCCTTTTCGAGGTATTGTTAGTAGCTTTTAGGCCGTCCAGTGCGGTTCACGTTGCGCCTCAGCCACTTTCTCTGCGGTGAGGAGATCTATCTCTCAGCTCCCAAAGCTCGCGTCTACTCGGGAAGGAAGATTAAGAGGGGGGAGAGGGGGGCGGGGCAACAAGCGCCCTACAGTGGGACCATGAACATAACACGGCGGAATTTATATTTTAAAGCGGAAACGTTTAATCGTTATGGTTCAAGATCGCGTTGCCAAGTACAGCTATCCTTCCGTGCCACAACCTAGAGCTAAGCACTTTTCTATGCCGTCTTTTTCTTTTCAATCATTGGCTGCTTCGACAACATCACTCTATACAGTGACCTCCTGAAAACAGTTTCAGTTTCAATATAGATTTATATTTTATAATAGATTTTATTTATATTTATATTTAGATTTATTTATATTTTTCTATATTTATATTTATATATTTTTACATTTATATTAACTATATTTATATTTTTATTTATGTATATTTTTATTTTATTTATATTATAATATATCAAATCTATTATGTTTATATAATAAATTTTAGAATTATATTTTATTATAGATTTATATTATATAATATATTTTTAAATAGATATATAATAAATTTATATTTGTAAGTGCGCAAAAAAAAGCAGAGAAAAAACGATCCCGGACACCTACATCCTCTTACGTGGTGCGAATGCGTAAGCATTGAGTACAACCGTTTTGTTTTTGTTGCATGTTCTTACAAAACGATTTAGACTATTATTACCTCGCGATTACCTGATTTTGTATGGTTTATTGTTTGATTTCAGATACTACGTATAGATACAGTTTGAAAGATATATGACTTGATGTTGTATCCTAAAATTAAAATGATATCCATATATAAATAATTAACGATAAATCATTAAATTGTACATGCTCTCCCGGCGTAGTCATACTCGACATACTCGACGGGGCAGTCATACTGGATGATATTTGGCTTGTTGCAGTAGTGTGAAGTTCAGCTTTATTCACAAATAATTAGATAACGACAATTAATTATGATTTACTATTTAATTGCAAATTATACTAAATATAGCTGAAATGAAACAGATATTGATAACGACTTGCATTTAGTCTGTACCAATTACACTACATATATGAAATCCAAAGATATAGGACTCGATAATGCAGCAAAAAGTTCAATATTAACTGTATTTAACTAATTAACTTTATTTAATTAGGTCCGCAATTACCTCAATGAAAGTATACTTGAAATAATATATCCAATGCTAAAGACTTAATACTGAAGTTCGAAGTTAAACTTAACCACAATTATCTCATCACTGGTAATTAATTTCGCAGTGTGAATATACTGAAGATAAGCTGCTAGAAGATATGACACTTATAGCTGTTATGCTCTACATAACCTACACAGCCACTGTGCGCACATTCAGTGCACTCATTCTGTACGCTCAATTATTTACGCCTGTTCCATGCAATCCGTACACGGCTCACATGGAACAAGCAAAGCTACGACTTAATTGGCTCTTCGTCATGGGTGGTGCATGTTGGTTTTTTCCTACGTGATTTTTATAATGGAAATGCTTGTTACGAACACAGCTGTCATCATTGCAGTGATGGACGCGCGGCTTGTGGCGGATGCCAAAGATATTACTGAGGTGAAGCAACCGTGCGTTCTAACAAACCTGGTGGTTTTAAGCGTTTTTTTTTTTCATGTGTACTACACCTTGTATAAAAATTCATATTAATTTCGTTTCAAATTCGTCTTTTGTTCGAGGCTAAGTTTGGCCAGAATTTAAGTAATACATTGCTGTAATATCAAATACTCAAAAGGATGAAGTTTTGAGCAGATTTAAGCAGCGCTGCAAAAAGATACGATAACTCACAACCTTCTCCGGTTTTAGTGACTTGACGTAATCTTGACGATTGACTTTGCGTTTTTTATTTGCTGTCCACAGATGGAGGAAGTAGCACACGCTGTGACATCCAAGACTCCTCGCTGCCCACTTGGTTCCTTGTTGGTGACGCCGAAATCTAACCCTGCACAACCTTGCGGTGCGTTCAAGATTGCACCGCGTGGTGGCAACTTCCCCCTTCTCTGCGGCTGAGCCGCCAGAACTCAAATGACGGAACCGATGGGTCATAATATCAAATTACCTTAAACAAGCAAACATGAAGGTGACATGAGCTTGTTGCTAAGAACCGGACGACATAAAAATGCCATCGTACCGCCATACTGCGCCACTCATCAAGCCAGCGTTCGTCTCCAGCGTTCGTGCCTACCAAGGCCTGCAGAAATGGTTCGCGTGTTCATTTTTCTCGTGGTCCTTTTTGTCGGTGAGTTGTGCTTTTCTCCTCATACGATATGTCTTCTAATGTACGCTGGGCTGTATAGCCCTTAACCCTTGAAGGCAAAAAGTCATAAAAAAGCCACAGGTAGCAATCCTATTAGTACCTTATGGGAGTTTACGTACTCTTGTGAAAAAGCTCAGTTAATTCTTTGCGATGATTGGAACTTCGGCCGTTCGGCTCAAGCAGGTGGAGAGGGGCACAAGGACCGCTCGTAAGTCTGTATTCGCGACTGAAGTCGCACAAACGTTTCTCCTTAAATATGGAGCATTTCAAAATTTACTTTTAACAACGGATATCTATTTAGTACTTAGTGCTGTCACTTTCCTCCTGTTGCATTGATATATTATTATAATTTTTAGAGAGAGCCCGTGATTCCTTCTACATTTTTTTTTCTACGGTCTCACGAATGGTAAACTTATCCGTTTGCATGGGCCTCTGCCTTCCCTTCATGATTGTTGTACACGCAGCCCGGGTCATCATTGTAGCGGTGACTTGTTCAGTAGCTTACTCAAAAAAGAAAAAAAAAAAAAACCGGGCGCTCCTTTGAATGGCCCCGAAGATAATTCCGTCCAAAGTGTTGCAGTTAGTAAAATTTGTTTTGTGGCTTGTTCCTACTGTGCCGGTATTACTTCAGTTCAAAAAAAAAAAAAAAGGCATGAATTTATTGCCGTGAAAATTCAATGTAAAACATTGCAGCCAATCGACTCAATTTAATGGTGTGAAAGCCATATAAAGACTCTGGGGCTACAATTTCAAACTGAATAAGCGGTTCCTATAGCTTCTCACTGTCTTCTTATCTTCCCATTTTCATCAATTTACAAATAATCTCTCGTTTTTCGTATACATGCTGAAGCATGCACGAAAGACGCGCATACACCGACAGGCAGCCGTCTAATACACCTTTTGTTTTGTCTTTCTTTCTTTCCAAGGTGCCATCATTGCCACCGGAGAGGTGAGCCGTCCTTTTATGACATCTTCACCGTGTGCTTTTTCCCGCACACTAATCTTCTACATGAGAATAGATTTCGCGTACTTGTAGGCTAAATTGAAACTCATTCACTTCGTACTTGTACGAGAAACAACAAAACTGTGCGCACCTCACAGTGGTAACCTTGCTTACTACTTTGCAAGTTGTTAATGGGCATTGATGTCAGCGTCTAGAAATGTTCATGTATAAAAAATTGTATTAAACCCCAGCTAGGTTTCTTTTTCAAGAGTGTCAACTGATGAGCTAGTTGGTTGTCAGATATAACAGGTTATTCAGTGCAACACAAACACGCGCAAGAAAGAGGACACCATGGGCGCTTACTACAACGACATAAAAATTCTGGGTAGAGGCAGAAATCAGACGGCTCGTGAAACTATAGAACTTTTATATCAAAAAAGCAGGTTCAAACTTTTCCAATGACACGTCGTTTTTTTCTTTATGAGGCTGAGTAAACTTTTGTCACGCTCGCTTTGATAACAATGATGCTTTTCCCTGATGTGTTGTACGCGTGCGCATTAGCTCAGAAGGTTATATATGTGGTCTGTTTTCACTTGATTAAACAGTTGTAGTAAGCGCCCGCGGCGTCTTTTTTTTTTTTTTTTTTTTTGCGTGTGGTTGAGCCCACTACACTGTTCCTTTTTCAAATGGGTGGTAAAGGACATTGGACTCTACAACTTGGAAAATAAACATAACAGCTGTTCTGTCGTCCAAGACAAGCTCTAGGATATATGGTTGGTTGGTTGGTTGGTTGGTTGGTTGGTTGGTTGGTTGGTTGG
>JAJIZL010019978.1:138751-186598 GCA_023969395.1 Amblyomma maculatum | reverse complement strand
GTTGGTTGGTTGGTTGGTTGGTTGGTTGGTTGGTTGGTTGGTTGGTTTGGGGGGTTTAACGTCCCAAAGCGACTGAAAATAAATATAATCTCAGCGCTGTTACAAAAACACTTTCCTACCTGCGCACGAACAAAGACAAGTGGTGATGAAAAGCATTATAAAGTGCTCTTAACGAGATGATTTTTCTGATGCGATAGGGGAGCCCTACAGGTCAGCCCAGTCCTCCAAGCAATACTTTCACCCAAGAGCCTCCGCGGGCAAGTATCTTGAAATCGTTTTTTTTTTTTACCTTCATTCCACGATTACTTAAAATCACTGCTGTCGAACCTCGAAAAATAAAATCTGACAAAAAAATAAGAAAAAGACTGAAAATTTGCATTTTAATTTAGCTATAATACTACCTTATTCGATTATTCCTGACTCTCATTAAACGTGGGAAACTTATCAGTATGCATGCTTTTTCAGCATCGTTTTAGTAAACAATTCCTTGTGAGAGTCGGGATGTTAAAAGAGTAAAAATACACCATATTTTGGTTGGGTATTATGCCTCTGGGAATGATGCACAGCAGGTTACTTAACATGAAGATCGGCATTAATTACGCAATGGATAGCAATTAAATGCAATTAAAAATTCTCCAGCATGCAATTTCGGTTTTGTTTTCAACTGCCGAACGACGGCTATGATGTTACCGAGGTATCGAGGTCATGCCAAGTGTACAAAAACTGCAGTATAATCGCTGTTTTGTCCATTGTAATTCGCACCAGTGCTCATGCAGTCCAGCGCAAAAGGTACAATAACTAAGGAATTTAAATGCAGTGATTGTATCACAGTTTTTACATTTCTCAAGTGACCGTATTGCGTCAATGACATCACAGCCATCGTTCAGTCCTTTAAACGGGAATATAAGCAGTATACATGAAAAAGATTAAATATAAACTAATCGCCTGGTGTATTCCCGTCCTGATTCATGGGCACTACTGTCTTGTGCACTGTCTCAGACAAAAAAAAAAGAAAAACGCGCGCCAAAACAGTTATTGCCTCTGCTTTTTTAATCCCACGAATTTGACAAGGTTCATGCATAGACGCTGAAACAATCTGTCTCTTTTATTTGACTTCCTCTTTTAGCTCGTTCTTTCTTACTACTTTTTGTTGCACGTGGTCTCGTAAAAATATCTCCTCTCTAATTTCGATCAAAGCCAATTAATTGCGTTTCTATACTGTGTTTATTTCTCCTCCTTGGTTGCAGGGTCGAATTCATTTGTACCGTTCTGCCCATGGCCACCAGCTAAATCTCGGAGTCCGAGGGGAATATGACATCGCCCGCTCAGAGGATGGCAAGAGACTCACAGCCTACGGTCAGGGCTCGCAGGGCATTGGCAACTATAACGGCCATTGGTACTTGGGCCGTCCCCAATGGGAGGTGGGACTTGGGGCCCACATCCCTTTCTGAGGGCTGCGCGTCGCTCTGCCTCACTGCAGCGTAAAATGGGACATCGTAATTGGACCGCAAGAGGCTGCCAGCTCTCGCTCGTGGCGGACTAAAGACATTTCATCAATTAATGAGCAATCAGCACTGTATACAACTTAATAACTTTTTCTCGTAAAATAAAGCCTAAATCGTATCGTCCACTTCAGTGTTGCATTTATTGAAGGAACCGGACGTTTCAATTCACGTGAAAAGTCGTATACAAAGCGTTTTTTCGTGTGTGTAAAGCTCTAAACTGAATAAAGAAAACAAGCGTATTTGCAGCTCCCGGAAAGAAACATGGCGGTGAGCTTTAGAATTAAATTCCTTTTAGTGGGTACACACAGCGCAGATGCGAATTTGTTGTTCAGGGGGGTCGCTCTATTCGGCTGCCGTAAGACCAATCAAATAAAATTAGTTGTCGTGTAGCTTTGGTTAACCCTAGTTGGATTGCGAAAGCAACGGCGGAAGCTTCTTTTGCCTGCTGCATTATTTCCCTATCACGCCCTATCAGTGTAAGGTGCTACAATATTGCAGACATTTAAGCTCATCTTTTAAGGGTATGACGCGAGAGCGTAAGCTATCAGCCCGCATATAAAGTCACGCTTCAACCAAGCCGTATGGGCGTGCCTGCGTGTCGTAGGGATAACGATAATGCAAACGGTTGTGGCAGGTTGATTATGATATGACCCTCCCATATGAAAGGAGCGACCCGAGTTGGCAGCTCCTGCCCATTGCAGCGCCGGCTCGGGGACCACGGACACGGACAAGCACACGGGCAAGTGCATGGTCAAGTACACGGAAACTGACACGTACACGGACACGGACAGGGCACACAGCGACGGGCGGTTAGACCTAGCGTAGTAGTTAGTTCGCAATAGGAATTCAGACACCAGGATGGTGACTTTGGAGTCTTCGCTAGGGCGCTTGGAAACAGTAGGAGGTCACCACGCTAAGACGACTGCAAACAGACCTATACCAACGCACAGCCATGTACCAGAACATGTGGCCGCTTGGACGAAAGACCGTCTGAGGTGTAGGGGCCACGCCACGACGTACCAAGTCATCTAGGGTTGCGAAAAGTGCCCTTTATTATCAAATATTAACAGCAACGCACAGCTCGTGGTGGTAAAGAGGGCCAAGGTTGTGACGGAGGCGAATGGGAAACAGGACAAAGGAAGACCGACAACAGAAGCTCCAAGAAGTATGCAATTCACTGACAGATTAGTTTGTCAAGTAGCCAAGGGGACGGAAGTCAAAGCATGACAAATGCCTTGTACACTCAAACCAGGACAGTGCATCCAAAATACTATTCAGAAAACTGAAGTAATGCTCAACAGTCTCGAAGGTACAGTATACTGCGATGAGTAACGAGATGCCGAAGTGGCACAGGAATACTTAGGGCAGCAGTAACCGCAGGTCTGTACCACGAGTGATATAGTTAGAAAAAAAAAAAGAATTAGACTGGCCACATATGGCAGGTACTCTAAGATCACACTATACGATTATCCCTCAAAATAATTTTATATAGCAGCAGCTGGTATGCGGCTCTGAGGCATAAATATGTAGTATAACGAGAAGGAGAAGGACTTTACGAAAATTGTGGGAAATGTAGTGAGCTATGGAAAGGAAAACGAGAGGCGTAACGTTAAGAGACAAGAAAGCGAGCAGATCACGCCAGGAAACAAACCCGAGATAACAATACTCTTGCTGAAATCAAAGAAAACAAATGCCGCTAGCAAGATATCTAATTTCGCGAAGACAAGGAAGGGTAGTCGAAAATAAAAGCGCCAGGATTTCAATACCGAACCTGTAGCGGAATTATTATTATTTTTTTTTTATGTTGGACATGCCGGTATATATAGAAACTCTGTGCTAAGGTTTTCGGCATTCGCTGAGAAAACAGGATGTTTTGGCTCGAACATCCTTAGTAAAGTTAGTTATCCAACAAAGGATGAAGACGACCCGTCACTGTAGCCAGTTCATTGAGGACTTAGAGAATCACGGGATTACTGTCACTTACTGTCATGCCAGTTAGGAACTTTTTGGGACCTCGAATTGAAATTGCGTAGTTGTCATGGGATTTCGTAATGGTGTTCTACAACATCCAACTGGTGGCTGCCATTTGAAATGAATGTGTGTCAATATGAATTTCTTAACCTCTTTCTTATGCCTTCCTCTACCTGTGCTAATTATTTCGTGTTTGAAGTTGGAATAACCTACACATGGAAGAATTTAGGGAGCTTATGTGTTGTTCAACACGGTATCTACCGCCTTTTACTTCCTGCAACTTCAGTGGCTCGCTACGTCACAGAAGTTTAGGCGAACGATGTGAGACAAGCAAGCTCGATTGACAAATTACTTACAGTCTACCATCTGCGTCGGTCACAGTCGATGCTGCCATGGCTCAGTGACTTTGGTTGAAAAGTTGCTCTGTAAATGGCTGGAAGTGTTTCGAGACGGCCAAACCGACCGCTATTCTGGGAAGAACACGACATAGATACAGAGAAAAACGATTGGAAAAATGAGGCTTCAATTAATTCATCAGATCCTATTAAGCAATTACGCTCTCAGTCTGTGGTTTGGTGACGAGCTGCGACATCGCTTTTTTTTTTTTTTTTTGCATCCTTATTTTAATCCCTTGTATTGCCGTGCCGAATGGCACTGAAAGCTGCGGAAATGAGCATCTTGTAAGAGCATCTAGGCACAATTAACCTGGTGCTATTGTGGAGTTGTTTGCAGGCGTTTAAACTACACATATGTAATAAAGCTTGGGGTAGTTAGGTTCATTTTGAGAACATGGAGCTATAGCATTTAAGGATCCCTATGTCATCTCTTGAACGTCCCTGGCAAACGCTTTTGCAGACATTGCCAGGCTTGTAGGCATCACATACTGTTTTTTAATACAAAGAAGCGAACAGGCCACTGTGATTCGCGACTGAAAGATCAGAGGTCGAACTTCACCACTTCAGCACGCATTTGTTTTTCAGCGATGCTAGAACGTGTAACGTCACGAATACGTCGCGATCCTTCTCGTCCAGTCACGATTTTCTATACCCACCATATGGCGGTCTTTCCGGTGAATTCGACCTTTACCGCTGCCCTGTTAATAACTACCAAAATGACGCTTTCGGAAGATTATAATCATTATTGGCCGTTGAAGATCGCTTTTAAAACTCTGCAAATGGAGGAGCGTTTACGTTTATGACCCTTTTGCAGAAAAAATCTACGAATATGGGTGAACATCCGCCGTAGTTGCGTAGTGGTTATCTCGTACTGTCGCTCTGCAGGGGGTTGCGGGATCAACTATCTGGTCCGGCCACAGAGTTTTGATGGGGGCGATAAGGAAAATATGCACTTGTTCTATACAATGGTAGTGAACGCTAAAGCACCACAGACGATCGAAGAAAATGCGCAGCTCTCTATCAAGTTACTTTCTTCCGACTTGCCTTCTATTACGCCTTCTTCTATGCCTTTCTCAGTGACGTGTTTCGAGGGTGCACTCAATGCGGCAGTCGACGATTTTTACTCCTTTATTTATTTCAGTATGTTTTTAAATGACCTCCACCGAGATTATTACGTGGAGGTGTTGTACAAAGTTCATAAAGAGGAACTTATAATTATAACAAAAAAAAAAAACATTCCAGCTGAACAAAATACTACTGAATAAAGCTATTATTTGAACAGCAGGGATGGCTTTAGGCCACTTTTGGGGTATAATAAGGGTTTAGGAGTTGGGGCTACGTAGTTTCTAGCTTCTTATTGGTTCTTTTCGATTCTTATCCCTTCTAGCTTTTTCCGATACTGCAGACTTGCATGTCGAATCGACCTCTCTTACATTCCTTTAAGCCTTATGCTCTCCCTGTTATATGTCGCAATGCAATTAAAGATTGAATAGAAATTCAAATTGCATGGGCACCAGGACATATACACGCATAGGGGGGAATGCAGCCGCGCACGCAGCTGCCACGCGGTAGCTACTATATAAATTAAGTACACGAATACTAGCATCATGCGGGTACATACATCAGAAAGACTGTGATGTAGAATCTGAAAAATAAATAAAATCCAGAAAGAACGCATGCATTGAAAAAAAATATTATGTAAATTCTGCGCGCACAAATGAAAACAAAACAACTTAAAGAGTAATTTGGACTAACAGTCATTGAATATTTGATGAAAGTCTTGCAATCTGATAAGTTTGGAGTCTGCAGAAGAACTGAAATCGAGGTTGCTCCAGTAAAATGAAGTACGAGCTTTGGATGTTTAGCCAAATCATTGGAATAACATAGTATGTGTTGAATCTAGCTGGAATGAGTGGTTGCGGCATGAAACATTGTGATAATTGACTTAAAAAGTTGCTGTGAAGCAGTAGTTTGCACTAATTACCCAGGAAATTACCTAGGATGCTCCAGGTTTGCGAACTACGCTCGTATAGTTTTAATCCTATCACGAAAACATACCGTGAGTAACCGGAAGAGGTAAATGGGTTTGCAGAGGTTGTGTCATTTATAAATCATCATCATCATCACCCTGACATGACCCCCTGCAGGGCGAAGGCCTCTCTCATATTCCTCCAATTCACCCGGTGCTGTGCTGGCTGTATCTACTTGTCCCCTGCGAACTTCTTAACCTCATCCGACCACCTAATTTTCTGCAGCCCCCTGCTACGCTTTCCTTACCTTATAATCCAATTTGTTACCCTTAACGACCATCAATTATCCTCTATTTGATCTACATGTCCTGCCCATGCCCATTTCTTCTTCTTGATTTCCGCTAGAATGTCAGTGACGAGTTATTTCTCTGACCCACCTCTTAATGTTACCACTACCATTTTTCTTTCCATAGCCCTCTGCGTTGTCCTCAACTTAAGTGGAACCCTATTTGTTAGCCTCCACGATGCTTAATCAAGGCACCAGATGGTTGCTGCATCATTTAATATATGACTCAATATAGCATTGTATGCTAGTTTTCTAAACTTCGAGGGAGTTGTAGATGTTATGTTCAAGATGACGCCAGAAACAATTGCTTGAAAAGAACTGCAACTGCAAAGTTGAAAAGAACTGCAACAAAGAGGAGGTAATATGGTTAACTCCGCGGCATTTAGGCTAAAGATGGAATACAGATGGAATAAGCAGTAGAAAGCTGAAACTGATTATTTTGAAAACCTTAAAATTTAGGTACACGATGGGAACTGTGAGTAACAGAAAGCAACTTCGTTTTAGAATAATAAACATTATTAAGATATATAGACGAGCATCAGTTACTAAAAGAATAGAGTACAGTTTGTAAAGGCAGCCTATCACAGATTCGGCCACCGCATGCGCAGAGTCACTACAAATAGAGGCAAGAAAATAAATCGGGTGAATATGATCGATATAGGAGTCAATACTTCCATACAGGCGATAAATGGCGAGGAGGTTAGGGTGAGAAACTTGAAAGCCAGGCCAAACCGAAGACACAGCTGAAGAATTTTTGAGATGTCTTTCTGGCCATAGGTAAATTTTCAGTATTTCAGCTTCGTTTATAGTTTTCACGTTTGTGTAAAGTACTGATGCGTTTAAAGACTGATAGCCAACACAAACAACGCAAAGCGAATTGAGTGAGAAATAATTAAAGGGTTCCTTGTATTTGAGAAATGGTGTTTGGGGTTAGCGCACCACTTCTCCATAATGAAAAAGTGCCGCTTTGGTCCCACTGAAGTATCTGTGTACCATGGTGAAGGCACTGAAGCAAGGAACAAATTACGTCTTTGGCATTTGGAGTTGAGAACACCAGAGTGGGAAACACAATGTGGAAGAAAAGCAGTGGTATGTGAGAAACACCTTTTTCTCCATAACTTGCCTCAGAGTGGTACTAACAAATGCAAAGCCGCGGTGCAGAATGTTGCTCCAATCCAATTGATCCTCAATAGGAGGAGCACTGCAACAACTCTAGATCAAAATTTTTCGTTTTAGTGGGCCCTTTCTGGGCGGTGATATCACTGCCAAAAAGTTTATTATTTTGCTTAACACGTACAAGTGACTATTTAAAAAAAAAAAAAAAAACTAAAGCAATTTAGAGCTTTGATATTAGCAAAGTAGATTCCCCTTTATGCCTATTGTAGATTTATAGAGCGAAACCAAGAGACAGTGCGTTCTTTTCTAGCCAAAAAGTATTTGCGGCAGACTTAATTTAGTCCTGAAACCCTGCGTTCCTGGTTCGCATATGACGTCTGATAGTCAATATGCCATCCAATGTAGCAACATGCGCTTTTATTATAGCGCATACACTGCAAGCAAAGGAATTTTATATGGATAAGGTGTTTCCTAGTTCCAGAAAAAAGATGCATTTGGGAAGTGCACTCTATATACGTCGGCTATGAAGGCGACATTTGTATTCAAATCTAATAGAGGCTAAGTGATGAGGACGACAATATGCAAAATCATCAGATGTGTTTTCGCAAGCCAAGAGTTACAAAATAACCCCACCCCTGCATCTGCGGCTCCATTTTGCAACAAGAATAGTCCAGAATGAGAATAGGATAGAATGACCTATTGTGATTCTGTCGCTTTTCACGAAAATCCCGAGCAAACTTTGCTATTTTGAGACTACACAGCTAAACTGATTGCCGCTCTCCGGACAGTTCTTGAGAAACCAGCGGATAGCAAGAGTTATGGAACTTGCTAATCCTTTCGCAACGAACTTCTTCTCTTTGCTTTATTGGGAGAGAGAACATCATTCAACTCTGAACGCACCTCCGCAACACCGCCTCTCAGCACAGGCGAGCGCAAGGCTGGGTCAGGCGAGACTGCCTATAACGACTCTCGCCTGATGGGTAGCTCACGAAGCGCAGCTTTTACCCTGATTATTGCCGGTGGAACTTTGAACAAGTCATTAGTTCACTTCTTTATCGCCTAGCGCCTCGTTTCGGTGTGAGTATATGTAGACAAATTAGTTTAGTGACTGGTGAAATAGGAAACTCAGCTGGAAAGGTGAGTATCGGGCTTGTTAGTGCCCGCTGGGGAAGGAAAGAAAGTCGTGACGGGTGACGATGTGGTGAGAAGAGGTATAACAACTTCCACAAGCAGATTAGTTGGCATCCAATCGTGAACTGAGGCCCGTCTCGTTCAAAAATAAATAAATTAATAACGAACTAAAACGGTGTACCACATACCTCCTACTTTGTGATAGTAAATCTCACAGAAAACCTGCAATGCCTGGTATCCGGGCAGAAATAAAATTTCACGGCATTGCAAAACGAGCAATTAAAAAAAAACAACCTGATTTAGTAAAGGAAAAAGTGGCTTTCAATTTAGGCTGAATGGCCAAGCTCAATGCAACTTAGGTACACTGCCACATATTGTTGTTGTTCAACATTGTTTATCGTTTGCGTCGCTATTAGAGGAGGCGTTAAAGGCTGGCTGGCAGACCTTGGCCCATGGCAGCCTTCTCCGCCAGGTGGACGATGTCCCGCTGGACCTCAGGGCCCGAGCTTTGCAGCAGGGTCTTCCAGTTCTCTCTACTAAGTATATTTTTTCCCAACCCGAGAGAGTGCGGGCATTCCCATATTATGCGGTCGAGGGTCTTTCTCGTCCCACAATCACTAAATCTGTCATGGTCTCTCGTCTCGGGGTACACATGGTACGCCAAGACCGGATTGATGAACGTATTAGTTTGCAAGCGCCTCCATGCAGCAGCTTCTTTGTTATTCAATTTTGAGTTTGGGGGGGGGGGGGGGGGGGGGGGGCGGGTACCAGCCTACGTGCCAATCGATAATGGTTGATTATTTTCCCATAATTTAGTAACCGCTCCTCGTTACCCCAGTCGTTGGGGGGTCCCATGGCTGCCCGGAAGTAGAGTGCTCGAGATAGCTCATGGACCACCTCATCTGGATCGGACGCCCGGCGAGTTGAGTTCATATATGCGTTAATCGCCTGGTGATGTCGTCGGTCATGACCGGATATGACGCCATCATGAGGTCACCTTCAATCATGACCGATGACATCACAAGGCGATTCACGCATATATGAAGGTGACTCCGCCGGGCGTCCGATCCAGACGTCAGTGCTGCGCCTTTCATTTGCCGCTTCCCCGAACGCCGCAACGCACAGCATACAGAAGCAGAGCCAGTACAGCAGGAATCAGCGGAGTTTCAAATTGGCATGCACCTTCAGTAAATATCGCGCTGCAGACTAAACAGCCACCGCGCTATAAACGCTTTCGCATCATATTTTAGTGGTACAAAGTGACCCCTACAACTTTTGTTTTAATTTTGCCTCATTTATCACACACATAATTAACATATAATCATATCGAATAACAATGTGTACCGATGTAAATAGAGAGCGCCGCTTTAAGCAAGCCGCTAGGACGTAACTGCATGACATAATCTTAGTGTGCCCGGTTCTGATTATAAGGGTCGAAATTCAATTATCTTCTGGCCCCCCCTCATCAAACGAGCCGCCCAATTTGGCTGCCAACTCGGCAATTTTATGTGATCTCGTAACATTGCATAATCTATATAATCTATCGAGCAGTCAGTGCCCGCCCATGTCACTACCGCCTGTATGCAAATGCTTCAGCCGTACACAGCGGTTTGGCCAGAAGTGACACATTCAGTGATAATCCAGGGTAGAACGAGAGAAAGAAGGTGGCTACACAGTACGAAAGAGAACTAAACAAGGGTTGAGGGGGAGCCTCAGTTCGCAGGCCGAGCCAACGTTTCGACAAGGGGACTTGTCTTCGTTTGGCTAGACGAAGTCACCTTAATTGTTGAAACGTTGGCTCCGCTTGCGAACTGATGCTCCCCCTCAACCCTCGTTCGGTGCTCTTTCATTCATTCAGTGGTAGCATTATAAAGTAATATAAGCAGTTATCCCTACATCCGCTTCCCACTGCATCGAATCTCCTCACCGTCCGGTACCGAGCGTTCGCATGAGTGCAGTCATACAGTAGTAGGTTGCTGACCCTAGCTTAGGTAAGATATGTCTAGTGAGAGATAAAGCACGCGAATACGCTACCGATGGCTGTTATATTACTAGGCCTGTACTTTCCAACTATCAGGAGCCTTCCAACGGGTATCAGATTTCGCTGGCCTTACATGCTGTCATTGAGGCAGTACTGTGAAAATAAAGTGCAGAGATTTGTTGAATTTCAGCACAGCAGATGAGCCCTAAAAGGTATAGATATGAGTTTTTGATGTTTTCTCTCTGTTAATCACTCTACATGGACCACCATGTGGTATTCTAGGACTAGTGCTAAATAATTTGTAATCAAATTTATTCATTTCTACTGTGTCGGTTTTGGTTTAAATTCATCTTGTTGATGGCTCAAATTTTCTGTAAGTCACTTCAGCGTGCGCGAAGATCCGCCAGAATCACTGCTTTTTCAATTAACGTAATACTTTTTCTTGAGTCAGGCTGACGTTACTGTCGCAGTGAATAAAAATAACGAAGGCGCAATTGCATATCGGAGGTTTCTTTAATCACTCACGTCACTTATACAGAACTTGAACGTCGACGCCTCTACCACGCTGCAACCGGAACAGGTGAGAGAAGCAAATCGATGACAAGTTATTTATTTGTCGTAGGCGAATGCCACGCGGTGATCCATGTAAGGTATTGTCTTGTGCATCATTAAAAAATAAAATAAGGAAACAAAATACAAGCTTCTCCACCGCTAAGGCAATAAAAACAAGGCAAATACCAACACGAAGAATTATGAAGAAAATCTCAGAAAGTATCAGCTCCACGGTGACCACAACAGAACGTTGGACATTTTACTATTGACATCTGTATGCCTATGTGCGTGGCATAGCGACTGGCTCGCCTTCCTGTGAGTAAATGTTTTCAGTCTTCACAAGTTTCTGAGTAACCTTTTCACCTGTCCCCCCCCCCCCCCCCCCCCCTTTCAAGTGCCAGCATTGGTCAGGCTGCTGGCAGACAATTACAAAATGCCGCAGTAAAGGTATTCCATATTACCTTCGTCATTGAATGCCGAAGGTACTGCACTCCTTCTTTTAACTTTCTATCTTCTGCATCCCATTCCCCCTTTCTCAACTTATGCCTTGTGGCAAACTCTTCGAAAAAAAAAAATTACCTTCGACTCTAAGTTCCCTAAGCTACATTCACAGTCAATTCCAGCTAGCTGCAACAGTGAGCATAATGCCTAACTGGAGCTGAGAACAACTGCTCTCGACATTATATACTCTCAAGGCATCTCATTTGGGACAGGAACACTAGCGCTTATTTGCCTAGAGACGATGCGAAATCCAAGTGGCATGTCAAACAAAAAAGAAATGAAACGAAGCCAAGGCATGTGCACTCAATTCTCATTTATAGGTTCATGCAACTGCCCACTCGGGAACAAAGTAGTACACGTGTGCCTCGGGTATTGCCGACGTTGAGTCGGCAGTATACATGAGCGCGCATTTCATTACCGGTTGAATCCCTGCTCTGAGCAAATAGAAGGGGACGGCGCCAAGCACACGCGCCTGGGCTCATCGTTCTCGCTCGCGGCAAGGCTTCGTTGCGAGGCACCCGGCTGCGAAGCAGGGCAGAAACTAAAGCGTATTGGGAGGAGAGTTGTCCGACCACTCTCCGCCGACATTACCAGTCGGCCGGACGCTTCAGCGTGGCTGTGATTAAACCGACTCTAATTGACGTTACGTGTCTGGCCCGCAGGAGGCGCGCCGTAAACGGTACGGCCTCGTCAGGCGCTGGTAATGGCTGTTTCGGGACAGGTGCACAAATTTATGTTTTATTAGTGTTTAATTAGTAGTAATTACTCGTGTCTTTTATAGCAGTTTTAACCCTAACTGGCCATTTATATCGAGGCTTCTATTGTAAAGCCCATTTAACCCAGCTAAATATTTATTAACCACTCTCTATATAAATGCATCCATAGGGACGCACCTTGAAGAAGAGTAATTAACACAATTTACTCTGGTACGTATAAATTGATTATCTAAGGCCGCGAATCTCTTACGCATGCGGTAGAAAGGAGTCGTGAGTAAGAATGGCAAGCTTGACAAGGTGCCTTAGCTATAGAGGTGATGGCTCGCTAAAAATCCCGCAATGCCCTTTAGCGGAACGGCCCCGGTGCAAGAGCTTACTCGTAAAAATAATTTTGTTTTGCTTATGCGTTTGTTATTTCTTCTGCTCCTATATCTGTGCACTCATCACTTCAATCTAGAACAAAACGCTTGCTGAAAAAGAGACCCGGGTGTACAGGCTACGAGCAGTTTCATGGGCGTTTTCATATCGTAGGAATTACACTATTCCCACCATACAGTCATCGCTACCTGTTGAATTTTTATTTATCATCAGTGTGATGCACCGATGTAACCGTATTTTCATTCTGCAGTAAAGGCTGGATTTGTTCATTCTTATGTTGAGTGTGGTTAAGAAAGGCTAGAAAATAAATCATGTTCATATGATTTTATGATTTACGCCGAGTTCAGGGAGCCTTGGCATAATGAATGAAACTCAATGCTCGAGGCTTATGCATGAAACACGTACTTATCTTTCTGTTCTATTTCTGCTAGCAAAGAAAAAAAATGTCAGCTTGTTTGTAGCAAAAACATTGCAACAAGGTTTGATAATAGCTTTGGCAAGCTCATTTTCATTACTGTGTATTTGCGGGGCAAGATTATGGCTTTCAGCAACGTAAATACCCTGAGCGAGGGGCTGCATTTCGACCAGGAGCCTTCTTGGCACCTGGCGAAATTTACGGGGTTGTTTTCTTTCTATAAATCAGGTTGGCAATACAAAACTTGAGCATACTTTGGTTTTCTTACGCTTTCTGTAGCGCTACACTATAAGCGCTGTATGTTTCATTAAGCTTTGTATTCTGAATTTGTCAGCTAAGATGTCGAAACATACTTTTTTTCACCATTCGAAGCGATGACAGCACAGACAGAGAAAAAATTTAGAACACTGTACCTCCAACGCCTGATTTTAGAGACATTTTAAAAGGTAAACAATTCGAACTAATAGAGTCGGCCAGAACGCTATTGGACTTTTATTGCAAATATAAATGTGCAATGTCGTGCTTTTCACGGTCCATAGTTCGAAGCAATTAGCGTAGAGCATGCGAATCAGGGTGTCTATATTTATCTACTGAGTTTCAGAGACGCACACGTCTCTCTAGTTTTTGCAGCAAATTATAGAAACCTCCCTCTTACGTTCCGACAGCATGCTATTACACTGTTGTTTTTCTTTCACTGGCACTGCTACTGACTTGTAAAAAAAACACGTATTTGAAACGTATCTGAAACGAAGCGGGAATGAAAAAATACGAGCAATATAAGCCATCAAGAGTATTACCAGTGCCGCTGCATGTTTGCTTATGAGCTTCAGAACTCGTTTACTTAGCGCCGAGGTAGCAAAGCATGAGATAACTATAACGGTATTTTTATGACCGTTACTTACACGGCCACGTAAATCATAGCGCGATATTGAAATGCCATGCAGTAAAACTGGCGATGTCGCCTACAGCAGTTTGCAGCGTTTGTTAGCCTGCTGGGTATAAGTGGTGCACATGTAAACAAACGACGTATGCTAATGAAGCATGATTCAAAATGACACGTCGCATTCTTTGTTTTATCCTGGGCGAATTATATTAGTTATGTAAAGAAGAAGTTCCGATTAAGTGGGCAGATTGGCGAGAGAGATGAAGAGGAAGTGATTTTGCAGAGCAGCTGACGGAAAGCTAGGCCACCCCCGCTCCGGTCCTGCTCGCTACCAGTGCCCGCTACCAGTGCCTGGATCCCCGCTTAACAGTTAGATAAATTCGGTATCGAGCAGAAAATGAAACATGATTCGCATGTGAGTTTGAGCATAAAGGTCATTGCTTTAGTATTGCTTACTTGCATATGAAAACAATGAATGGCAGTATCGTAGTTGCACTGGATATCTGCTAGTTGCTGGCAGCTAATGCTGATCAATGACAGCTACTGCGTGAAATAGGTATACTTGTGGTTGTTACTGTACATTACAAAAATAAATATTGAGTTTAATAAAGCATCTGACTCAGGGTTGGCTATATATATACCATTGCTCATGCTCGCTTCATAAAACATATCGAAGACATTTCTTGAGCAAACTACGTCACAGAATTTATTTTATAAAAAAATGGAGCTCTGGAACTACATGGGTAGGCTTTGCAAATCATTCGCTCGCTCCAAACATACGATCCATATGTAAAAGAATAATGCTTTCATCGTAGTATACGTTCGAAGAAAAAATGAAATCGCCACTTGTTTAGAATCCTCTAGCAGACAGTTGGACTTAAGTCACACCGTTGTTTAGTAATACACACGACAAGAGAAAACCACAAAGTGAACACAGATGCTAATTTCCAGAGAATAAAGGGAAACAGAAGAGTATCTTTTTTACTATTCTTGTAGTTGAAAAACATTATAATATATAAAAAATGAAGGCAAATAATGCCAAGTGCTTTTTGCATTAGCATTTAGGATAGTGTCATAATCGATAACTGAACCCAAGACAAAGCTAATTTTTTTCGATCTACTTTCGGAGCAACAAAAAAAAAAAGTTCATAAAGACGTCATCAATGGCTGATTTCCATGCCTCGCCTAATGTTGCCACGAAACCCGTAGAGAACTGTGCCTATAACGGCATGTGCTTTCTTCTTTCGGGTGAGCATTACAGAGTTGGAGACCTAGGGTCACAGTTCACGATGTCAACACGTATGGTGCGACCTGGTACCACGCACTGCGTATAACAAAAACACAATCGCATTTATTGGCAAAGTCTTCATCATTTCAGCTTCATATGCAGGTTGCCTACCTTCAACTCCTGCAAGTCCGTCGACCTAGAATATATTCAGCACCCCCTTAAGGCTACATAAAACGACATACCATGAGACCGCTGCAAGTAAATTATAAATTCAAATCAGCTGAATAGATTTTGTTATGAACAATGCCCTCAAGTAAGGTGGGGTAGAGTAGTTTTTCATTTTTTTTTAATTTTATGCTCTTTACATACTCAAAGCAATTCGGCCATTGAAGATGCATTTTTTTTTTTTTAAGTCGATATTTATTGCCTCAGGGCATCAGTAGGTTATGAGATGAAGGATGAATAAATGATTAAATGAATGGAAATAGGTTGGCTGATTTTATGAAGTCCAGAAGTGAGCGATGATGAGGTCCCTGCGTCCAAGTGACGTATGAGGCAGGATTGGTTGCTGAAAGGCCAGCTATGCTCAGGTGCCGGATTCGTGTTGGCTTGAGTGCTGGGCAGTCCCACAGCAAGTGGTGGATGTCGGCCTCGACATCTTCGTTGTTGCAGATCGGGCATCCTGGGCGAGGATATAAGTGTTGGAAGTATGACCACGTCCTAGTTACTGCTGGTGTAAGGGCAACACCGACCCGGATCCTCCTAAGCGCAACCTCCTCTGCACGGGTGAGACCGCGGGGAAGGGATATCGCACACGGAGGGATAAGTGCACGTGTGCGGCGCCGAAGGTGCTCCTTTCTTGACAAAAGGAGGGTAGCGTCGTCGACTTCGAGAAGCCGTGGGATTGATGCGTCTTGGTTCACAAGGCGGGTTGCAAAATCAGCTTGACTTTGGGAAGGCAGCAGATCCCGTGGGACCCACTCAATGCGTATTGATTGTGGGATGCGCGCCGCAAGCTGGTGGATGTCCTGGCAAATTTTAGGGCAGCGGCTGACACGTCGGAGCAGACGTACTGCTTGAAGTGCGTCAGTGCGGACGACAACGTGGGCTGTAGGGAGCATGGTTATAGACGTCACGGAGCAGAGTGCCTCCTGAACTGCCACAAGCTCAGCGCAGAAAGATGTAAGTGGTTCCGAAAGCTGAAACGTAGTTGTCTTATTCAGGCTAGGTCTCCTTCGTCTCACAGATCATTATTGAAGAGATGTATGTTTATGAGCAAGCTTCTTCTGTGGCTATGAATCGACCCTTAGCCTAGTTGATCAGGCACATAGTGCACTTTGCTTAATAAGCCTTCGGAACAGTGCGCTGGCGAGATAGGTCCCATTAGTAGAATGAGCTTACCATCTGACTGCCTTAATGTGTTTCAAAAGTGAACAGTTAAATCAGGTAATAATAAAAGCCGCAAAAAGAAACGAAGTTACCGCCCACAGAAGGAGACGGACACACATTTTGTCAAGCACAAAATGTATTTTAATTATGAAAATAGTACCGCAGCTCCGAAGGCTAAGGCCGAACATTTCGGAAGTGGTAATTGCGATGACAAAAGCTGCTAGGGCAAAATCAGGAAAGGGATAACGTGGCAGCTGAAAAAAAAAAAAAAGAGATCACATGAACACTACGGCAGTATCAAGATACGGTGATTTTATTTTCTTAGCCCCTTGTCAAGGAACGTAAACTTCCTCTCAGTATTCTATTCAGTAAAGTTGCGGTAGCGTGAAAAGCAGTCATTGCAGCTACAAATACAACCAGCAACATTGCAACAACCCTAGGCTACCACCCCACGTGTGAAGCCCGGCTTTAATCAAGGCGTATGAACGTGCCTGCGCGGCCCAGGAGCAAAGAGTCTGACTCAGATTTCAAGGGTCTTGGCAGGCTGATTCTCATATCACCCTCCAACATAAGACGAGATGTCCGAGTTGGAAGCTCCTGCTAAGCGTGACGTCAGGCAACTGTCTACGTCTACGTCCAGTCTAGCCTGTCTACGTCTAGCCTGTCTACGTCTAGTCTGTCTACGTCTAGTCTATCTACGTCTAGTCTGTCTACGTCTATTCAGAGCGTGGCCGCGTAAGCTGCCATCTACCGACTGCCAGCGCCATGCTCATGTTTTTCGCTCCCAACACCGATGCCGATAATGACGCTGACGCCGAAACCAACACCGGATTTTCTAGTACACAGGACCTTTAGCGCTATCGCGTTAATGTATGCCCAGGTCTTGATGATTAGAAATAGCTTCTTGACGTATATGTTTGTAGAAATATCGAGAACGAAAAAGTGATACGCCGGTACGGAACGCACGCAACCGGCACTGAAGGGCTTGAGAGGTGGAGTCCCGAAAAAGGTGAATATTCAGGTGGTCTCAGCAAGTAGCATGATACGAAGACACTGACGACAGACAATGTTTATGGAAGGTTGGTGTATGCGCAAAACCACTTTGAGCAGTCACCTTAGCGATCTTCTCTGGCTGCTTGATGTGCGAAAAGACGCGAATTTCGTAAGCGCTCGTAACAGTACCAGACGCTATATAGAATATACTTTTACTCCGTAACACGCGTTCCGTAGTCTTTTTGCTGCCGACAACACGTGCCAATAGACAACACTTTTCGTACGCAGCGCCAAGGAGATGCGCGGAAATCAAAGGGTTTCCTCAATTCCTTCGTCCTTAACCCACATTCTACCTATGCCACCAAAGCCAGTACTCTCAGCAGCTTCGAAGAGAAGAGCAAAAAAGGTATCTTTCCGGCCTGAGCCCTCTGACTCCGCGGGTAGGACGTCCGACTGCTGAACCCGAGGTCGCGGGTTTTGTCAGTCGCGGCAGTCGCGTTTCGAAGAAGGCGAAACGCAAATGACGCCCAAGTACTGTGTGGTGTTAGTGTTGGCATCAGATGGTCGAAGTGAATCCTGAGTTCTCCGCTACGGCTTATCCCAAAGCCCCAGATACTTGGGGATAATATATCATGCATACATATATACAGGTGATACCATAACTCAAATTAGGTAAAAACAAAATCAGTTGAATGAGTTGTATAGTTACGTCATGGTAAACCAATCAGTACAAAACATTTCAGTTGGTGACGGCGTAGTTGAGTGGCTGCAGACAGTTAACAATGGGTCGTAACCCCATGGATAAAAATAATGGCCGATGAACAAAAAGTCAAGCTTTTCTTTGCTTTTATTACCGAGGCGTGCTAGTCGCACGTGCGTAATGATTAAAAAAAAGTGCAATGCTTATCAAGGAAAAGTTACTGCTTCCGTGTCCATGGTGCACGGTAGCACGTGCTGCATTTGTCCCCGATGTTCCACTTTCATTTCGTGTGCACCTTCATGCCGCACTCCAAGGTTATATGTTTGGGCTTCAAATTGCGTGATAATTTCGCATGATTAGAAAACATTGGAATGAAGCCTCGAGTGGCTTTACTCAAAATTCGGTGGTCTAATATGTGCTTCATCTATATTGCCCCACTCCAGGAGTGCTTGTCTGATGATAAATATTTTCATCTTATGCATACACAGGGAACAACGCATGGAAGATTACCACTAAACAAACCTGTGCGCTTTTTTGGTCACAACCATCCAGAGACGAGGCAGGGTGCACGGCATGCCAGCTTAATATCGTCGACTGATATCCACACTTCCAGCGCAAGCATTCATTTTAATTCATTTTCATCCATTATGTTACGTTTCACATGCAGAGTGAGTCAGAGAATAAGTAACTACAGTTAATGACATTCTAGCAGAAATGAAAAAAGACGCGCATGCACAGAGCATGTTGTGCGAATAGAGGATAACCGAAACCGAAGGTTGCTTAAGGTAACAAGGAAAGGAAAGCGTATGCAGGTGCAGCAGAAAGTTAGGTGCGCGGATAGGGTTAAGAAATTTACAGCGGTGAAGTGGATACATCTAGCAGAGGACTGGTTTAATTGGAAGAATATGGGAGCGGCCTTCTCTCTGCAGTGGATATAGTCCGGCAGATGATGATGATGTCACGTGGTTCGGGAGAAACGAAGACGCTAGCGTTCATGAGAGCATATACCTAGACAACAACAACGTAGATGCAAGCATATATATAAAGAGTTTATGCGTGTTTGGAGAGCCAGCCAGGCACTTAACTATCTCACTGCAAGAGAAGAACGGTCACTAAACAATCCAGCAAACACAGAGAAGCGCGAGCGAGAGAGGTTACAAATTATGTGCTGAAAGATAACAGAGAATGCATCGCAAAGAGGGACCCCCCCCCCCCCCCCCACGCACACACACACACTCGAAGCATTCTAAGCAGTTAAACTTCTGTAACGTTTTCAGGCACATTTTTCGGTCATCTAATGAGGGTACGGCGTATTATTTATAAGCGTATACGTCTGGGTGCAACAGATGACCAAGAGTTTCCAGAAGACTGAAATTTGAGTGAAACCGGGAGGCCATGAAATTACGACTGTAGAACTTAAATTCTTCGGCGTTATCGTTCTCGTGGCTGCATTAGCTACTGCCATCACAAAACTTGCCAGCACCATTAATAAAACACCCCACAAAATCAAGCTGACAGCAGTATATCAGGAGGATGACCGGCGGACATTAGAAATATATTCAGCGCTATGCCACCTTAAGAAGAAAATGATCGACAGGAGCCCAAAGCCAGTGCTTTTTAAATGCTTTGACGCGTCCTTGGGACCGCCCAGACGGTTTGCTATGGCGGAACTTGGCGAAGCAAAACAAATTCAAAAGTGTGCGGGCGACGGCATACAGAGGTTTGGAATGGATATAAGGGTTGCTTGAAAAGCCCAAGGAAGGTATTTTGGCGTCCGTGGTTGCTGTTGTTGCAGCTGTAGGAAGAAGGAAAAGAAAATGCATGGGCCTACTACTGGCTCTGTAGCTGAGCCACCTCCGCTGCTGCGTGCAGACAGAAGATAACTGATTTATTTATAGGAAGGGAAAGGTGCGGTAACTGTCTCACTTGTTTTCTGTGGACACCGCAACCGCGCCGTAAGGGAAGGGAGGAAGGTGGGAGTGAAAGTGAGAAAGAGAGAAAGAGGAGCCGTAGTGGAGGGCTACGGAGTAATTTCGACCACCTGGGGATCTTTAACGTGCGCTGACATCGCACAGCACACGGACGCCTCTTCGTTAGAAGATAAAATAGAGAAGAAATAAAAGGAAAAGGGAGAGAAAGACGCGCGCCACAATAACAGCCGTCGTCCACCACCGAACAGTGGCGGGTGTAATGACGGCCTACAAGAGATAAAAATTTTGTGGCAGACCAGTCCCCGCCGCAAACGGCGGTGACCTACCTGTCCCAGCCCCATCAGGGGAGGACGTACCAAGAGGTCTCTCGCGTCCGTGGGCTGTTCCATAGCCTCCTTGATACTCTGTGCGATGTCGGCGCACGTTAAAGATCCCCGGTGGTCGAAATTACTCCGTAGCCCTCCACTACGGCTCCCCTTTATCTCTCTCTCCCTTTCCACTTTCACTTCAACCTTCCTCCCTTCCCTTACGACGCAGTTCAGGTGTCCACAGAGCAAGTGTGACAGATACTGCGCCTTTCCCTTCCTGTGAACCAATTAGTTTTTATTTATATATTATTTCGGCGAGCAGCCTTGGCACCTCTATCGTGACCGAGCCAAATATACAGTAATTGAAAGAGACATAAAAGAAGGTAGAGTTGGAAAGAAGATAATAAAGCCTCCTTTGTGCTCCGCCCAGAGAAGCAAGGGCGTATGAAATATGCAGCCGACGTTTTCGTAGGTTGTCCCTGAATCCTCATTTCTGTTGCTTTTTCCCTTCGTACCAGTCGCTTCGCTTTACCCTCATATAGCACAGTTTACTTGGCATTTTGCTGCTCACTGAGAATGTGCTACATCAATGACCCACTTTACGTACATTACGCCGTCCAAAAAGCACCCTGGTCCTTCACTTCCATTCCCTTGCCACAAGCGCTTTTATTTATTTTGCCAATTTTTGCCAATCTATGGCTCCGCATCAATTACAAAGCCTAAGATAACCTTTATTTCTAGTTTTGATTGTGATCGCTAGGTTATCAATTTCTGTGAACGCGTGCACTTTGTCACCGCTGCTGGCAGGAAGGAGGACCGCTAACCATTGGCCCTCTTCTAAACAATCCCGTCATTAGCGAGGGCAATGACGCCTGTCCATAACTGTTTATCCCACCTCTGTAGTGCGCTTATCCCTTTTTTCGCGCTTGAAAAAACGTTGTCAGATACATTTTCTGAGCTCACACAGCAAGCACGCCTTGCCCGTCGACTCTACCCCCCTCCCCACACCCAGCTGTCTCCCTCCCAACAAATCCTCTGGAGGCGTCTTCAAACCCGAACGCTTCTCACCCCTCAACGCCTATCCTACTACCGACCCGTTTCCCCTGAATGCACTCTCTGTGGAGAGTTGCACGCCACCTTGGACCACATTCTTTTCGGCTGCCCTGCCGATCCTCCCCCGCAGGGACAGCCCGCCATCGGATCATGGGAGGAAGGGAGGCCCTCCTTACGTCGCAGGACCTGGACATACAACTTCGCTGTGTGGACCGGGGTGCCAGTGCCATGGCCCTACGTGACCTGGACACATGCACGTAATGTGAGGGCCGTGCGGTGGCCCTGGGCCCTTGAAGGGTCCAAACTCGCTCGTTTAATAAAGTTTTTTCCTCCTCCTTCTGGATGAATGCTCGACCTAACGACGAGGCTAAACGAAGGAGTGAGCGGAGAACGCAATGTACCCGCTGATTACTTCTTCAATAACGTCTGGTGTAGTGAAAGTAATGGAAACATACCTTCATATTTGTGTTCCTGCAGAATAATGCGGCTTCAAATGGTCCCCAGCGTGAGCTAAAAGGATCTCGCATGCTATTGGCATTGACTTTTTCTCGCACCGTCAAGAGATTGTCGCCATCGCTTCAGGAGGCAATACGGAGAGAAGGCGGGGATGAGAGGCCGTTGAAGAAAAGGTAACAATTTTCTCCATTCAGCAGACCTTCTCACTTGCACCGAAATAGACAACAAGTGAAATAGTGGGAAAAGAAAGATTTTGACGGAGCATGAAATATTGAATAGAAATGGGCATCCTTAAACTGCAATGAGCATTTCTCACTGGGAGAGCTTCTGTTCCTATTTTGTTTGCTATTATTTCCACTAGAACGTCAGTAACTTCAGTTATTTCTCTGACCCACACTGCCCGCTTCCTATCTCTTAATGTTACCCCTACCATTTTTCGTTCCATAGCCCTCTGCGTTGTCCTCAACATAAGTAGACCCCTCGTGGTTAGCTTCCACATTTCAGCCTCATAGGTAAGTACAAGACGCAACTGTTGTATACTTTCCTCTTGAGCGATACCTTTTCTCTTGAGCGATGAGCGATACAGGTCAGTATAGAACTCAGCTACTTTGAGTGTCTTGTCCATATTAGTAATGACATTGCATTCATTGTCCCATAGCACACACATGTGTTTTTTTTTGCGCTATGGGACACAGTGTATTAAATATCAATGCGCCATCTTTACTTCATCCTCGCCATCAGCCTGGCTATGCCCACTGCAGGGCAAAAGCCTATCGCAAATCAATCTTCTTTATCCGGTACGTCTTATGCCAGCTGCATCAACTTGACCCCCGCAAGCTTCTTAATCTCATCCGGCCACCTATTTACTGCCGCCCCCTACTACTCTTGCATTCCATTGGAATTCGCTCTGTCACACTTAGCGATCATCGGTTATCCTACCTTTACATTACATGACTTGCCCACGACCATTTCTTCTTCATGATTTTCACTAGATTGTCACTGCTGCGACTCACTGCATCATATTCTTAGAACACTAGTTCCACGGAAATGTCGGGTAGGTAAAGCTTCGTATTTGGCTTGTCTATCGCTTGACCAAAAGTGTCGATTCCTTGTGAGAATTTTGAACTGTGCCGAGATGCTCAGCTTTGCGCGAAAAGAAATTATAAATTTAGCGCAGGTTCGATAGCAAGATACGGTATTAAAATTCTCACAGCTATTATTAAAGGATCGCTTCGCGAGGAGTCGTATTATTGCGGCATTTCATGCCCAACAATAGTAAACACCAATCCCGAAACCACTTCCTGATCTATGATTGATAGACTACCACTGCTCTATCGTCCATTACGTTAAAAGGAAGAAGCCTATTCTAACCACTGGGAGCAGCGGTTACCACCCGAGTAAAGAATATATATGCACAGTCTTTGTCAAAAATTCAAAGGCTAAGAGGCCTGCTTCTGGGCCACATAATGTGTCTTGTAATGCATTACCAGAGTTGCATATCTCCCGGGAGTAAAATTTTCTATCCTACAATCGCGAATGGGAAGTACATCTACGAGTGCGAAATGAGCGCCATCACACGGCTAAGAAGCAGGCCCCCTGGCCACTACACCTTTGACAAAGTCTACGTAGCCTAGCAGTTCCACAACATATGGGATTCTGAGGCCCCTGCGTGTAATTATATGCTCAGTTTAACTCGGGAGAGCCTCCTGTTTGCCATCTCACCAGTGTTAAAGTAAAAACTTTTCCAGCATTTACAAGAAATTTATGAGGTATAACAGGATCTTATACGGGAGCCATTAATGCCCAAAGGACTAAAAATTGCAGATTCGATATATATCGTGCGTGCCGGGGATTCACAGTGCGCATAATCACTACGTCATCTTGTGGCCGGGCGGAAAACTGCGACACTACATGGATTTAGCTAGAAGCGATAGGTGGCGCGTGGAGTAAGAAGCGGTTAGGAAGTCTCGATGAGCAGAGGCGCGCGCACTAGGGGAACCCTAGAAGCGGTTACATGTTACTTACATGTTACTGCATGGTTGCATATAGTGTAGCTACAGAAGCGGTTAAAACTTTTCTGCGAAACAATTCCTCCTCCTCCTCCTCCTCCTCCTCCTTTGCTTTTCTTTTGATAAATGGCACATACTCACGAAGGGAGATTGACAGGATTCAGTGTGGACTGCCAAATGCGCTACAGATACGGAATTAGTGTAATAATAATAATTGGTTCACAGGAAGGGAAAGGCGCAGTATCTGTCACACTTGCTATGTGGACACCTGAACCGCGCCGTTAGGGAAGAGAGAAAGGTGGGATTGAAAGTGGAAAGAGAGAAAGGGGAGCCGTAGTGGAGAGCTACGGAGTAACTTCGACCACCTGGGGTTCTTTAACGTGCGCTGACATCGCACAGCACACGGACGCCACTTTGTTTCATAAATTAATTATCGACTTAACAAAAAACACAGGACTTAAGACGATAGAATTCAGTGAAAGCACACAAAAATACCGAGCAAATGTTTTGAAGTTGGTAAATTTGGAATACAATTAGCAAGGGAATCTGTCCGTAGTTGTGATGTAATTATGTATATAATGACAAATTTGAGGCAACGCAAATCCAGTTGAACATGCACCAAAGGAGAGAAGAAGCGGGACCGAGGAAGTAAATCTCAATTAAGTTATTGGAATTTCTAACTGTACTCTTCTCTGACGCGAAAACCTTCAGCAAGCGAAATGGAAATTCCCAATAGTTTCAATCTCACCGCGAGCTTCACAAAGTTTTGTGGCACTGAACCTGCGTCTACATAAGTAAATATTTAGGCGGGGGATCCCGCATCGCATATAACAGTCAGCGTTACCTCACATTGCCGTTATTCACATGAACGAACTTTCTATGAGTACATGATATGCTGATAGTCTGTTGTTGGTAACAATTCATTACATGAGGCGGCTGTGTGTTGATAGCACTGAATACGAAACATTCCAAAAATGATATTTAGGATTGTACATAGAACAGGTGCATCTAGAGCTGATTTAGACGAGAAGTCTGCCGCCTCATTCTGGAAAATGCCACAGCGACCCAGGACCTAGACGAAGCGTATTTTTTTCACCAATCCCGGAATAAAATACTTTAGTGAGCGGCTCAAAAGAGCATCTCGTGTTGACCCCATTGACTACAAAACTAGCGACATTACTTCCCCTCCTCCTCTTCTTATGCCTGCGCTCTTATCTGACACCGCTCCCGCGTAGATAATATTGCCATACTAGTCATGCGCATTTGGAAACTCCGCTCAGCCACGTTGCAACGCATTATAGAAGGTTTTTTTACGCCGCACTTGCTATTTTTCAAGTGCTGAGAGAGAGAGAGAAAGAAAGAGAGATAGACCCTTTAATGAAAAACAGAAAATTTATCCGGCGTTTAGATTTCGCTGCCACGCTACTTTGCGCAGGAAGGGGAATCGGGGAGGGAAGGCGGAAAAAGAATAGTGAGGAAAATAAAAGAAATGAAGGGTGAGATAAAATACGGCCAATAAATGCATTCTAAGGTGCCTCTTGGAGTGATGGTATAAAATGAAATGATGAAATGCATAATCCGACAAATGTTTATACGGTTTGCTTCTGTATTGTGTAGGACGCCCGAGTAGCACTCAATAAAAGCTAAAAAGAGAAAAGACTGCTTGGTTTCTCAGAAAACTGATCGCGCTCACCTTGCTTGCGGGTCTAAGGAGCCCACGCACATTGCCAGATTATCCACGTAGATCACTCTATTTTTTAAGCGCTGCTTGCATTATTACACCTGAGTGGACCAGAATAATTGAACCTGAATCTGGTTCAGCTGAGAGCGATGGATTGACCTGTTCAGTAGATTTTTTTTTTGCATGCCAGGCATTTGTTCTTTGCTTTGTAGGCTTACGGCGGGACGCTGCTACGAACGGCTGACATCATGCTAACATATTCTGTTCTCCTAGCAACGTTTATAGCCATGTATCTGCATCGCTGCTTTTTAATCGTGCGTCTCTAAGCTATTTTTCAGTGCCACATGGTAAACTCTTTATTACGAGGTAATGCAACACTTTTTCGCACAGAAGGTGAGAAATGAATTTGATTGATAATTCCCAGCATGTTATGTCCTTATTTGCTTACTAGTGGGCTCCTGTCGGTCTTCACTGTCCGATGGCAGCAATTTGCTCTTAAATTAGAGTTCACACCTTCACCTGGCAGCGCGATCATCACTTGATGTTTATATTCGCTTTTTCTTTTAAAGAAGAAAAGCACGGAATGGGAGAAACGCGAGTAGGGTAAGGATTGAACGACTTTTGCCTTATAGATGACCTTGTCTTAATTGGAAATGTGCTAACGTCTGATCTGAAAAATAAAATAAAAAAGTGGTGGCACCAAGGAAAAAACTACAATGTAAGGCAGATGATGAGCCAGATCTGAAGCAGGTTCGCTGCTGGTGGATGTTTTCAGGAGAGGATGAACGCTTTCATATAGAAAATGCATATAGAAAATACAAATACAAAAAAGTGCAAGTGCTGCATAAAAAGGACAGATGCATTGTTTTCGACACCCGTTCATTTTACTGTGCAGATTAAAAATGCTTTGACATGTCAGACTGATCCTCACGTGAACACTTGCAGCAGGATGCGTCCAGATTTTGAAGTTCTAGCTTAAATCCCGACAATTATGCACGCACATCCGGCAAGTAGGGATGTTTGAATGCCAGGGTCTAGGAGGATCTCAGTGACAGCAGTGAAATCATTAATCTCTGGGTGAAACATCATTTGTACATCACACGTGTGCATTACATATATTGTGAGCGCTGAAAATAAAAACAAAATGGCTTAGCTTGCCTATACCAGGATGTAGTGAGGGACGTAGCGAGAGGTACGCTTCTCTGGCTGAGCTGTTTAGCAATGAGAGACATTGGCTAAACACATCTTTTATTCATTTGCTTAACAGAGACGAACACTGCCCGATGATCTGTGAAGTAGCATGCAGCGGTCTCAATTTTGTCTAAAAACCAAAACAGACAAAGTAGATTGAAGAAAAAACAGAGACGCGGTTGCTGGCGCATAGCTAATAGCGCTCGTGTTGTTCCTCTCCAGTTTTGTGCCTTTGTCTTCTGCTGCGCAACATTGTTTTTTTTTTTCAGAGAGAGAGAGAGAGAGAGAGTCGGAAGAGACTGCAAAAGCGTTTCTGATGCAAATAGGAGTTAAACTTGCATATGCGATTCATCAATAGCACTCAGGAGGAATAAATATGATCGCGCGAGATCGGCGACATAACACGCTAGACAAAATCGTTGAGTAACGTGCTTGTGAATAAAAGATATCCTATATTTACGAAAATGTTTCATCACGTTATAAAAAACAGTTGTAAGCTTGAGCTTGTGGTGTGCGTCATTTCGTTCCTTTAAGTACCGCTTACATTTAAATCAAATCACATCTGGCACTAAAATAGATACCCGTGCCAGGCGGCACATAACGTGAAGGATGTGGCCGTTGACGTTTATAAGAAAAGCACGGAAGAAAAATATGTTCGGAAGTTGACGCAAGAGCTTAAGCAGTCGGAACTTCGTTGGTACGCGCCTAAAATCTTTTATCGGGGGTTTCTATTTAGTCTTTACGCCACTCTGGGGTAAGAAACTAACGCATGCATCACAAAACGCTTTGTGTCTCGATTTCTTGTTGGCTGCTGCTCTTTACCAGTGTTCCTTCGTGATGTATGCGCTTCTCGGCATCAAAACACATGGCGCATGGTCCGGGCATTGCAAGCAGTGGGAAATTTATTAGCGGCCTCTCGCTGTGGCTTGAAGAGTGTCGGAGGGCGACGCTAGTAGAGCCTAATTCGGCGCTTGATGGGACGGCGGCAGATGTGGCAGCTGCGGATCTCACCTGCGCAGCTGCTGCACGCTGCGTGTCCGCACAGGAAGGCGACGTCCCGGCGGTGACTCATGCAGATTGCACACTTGAGGGCGTTCTCCACCTCGCGAAGCCTTGCCTGCAGCTGGGCGTAGGTGCGTGCATGAGCTTTCTCGTTCTCATTGTCGCTGTCGTCTGAAAAAACCAAGAAATCCAGGCTGATCAGAGGCGCGTTTCACAGACACACTTCGGTAGTCGTGTTGCACTATGTTGAACCTGCTACCCGGTATACGCGCGGTTTGAATCAACTGCTCTCGATTCACCGTCATAATTCGGTACTCGTGCTTTGCTCTGATAACTACGTGGCACACACGGACGTTGCAACACGTGTTGTACCGCAACGATGGCACAGTGACTCCAGCGTGCACTTCACATGAGGGAGGTGTCTGGTTTTATCCCCTCTGCCGCCGAACACTGACCAGTGATAGAATGGGTGAGAAGTTCCCAGGAACCTGCGCGGCTTAATCGAGATGAAATGCTGGAAAATGCGTTTTTGACCCAACCTTGATAGAATAAATAAATCATGTGTTACGGAGGTCATTCGTTTCCATTACGTCATTAAAATCTATCGCCATTAAAGCACCTCCCAGATTCACAGCTGCATTTCGACATTCATGCTGTGTTTTGTTCATTTTTTTACAATGCAAATCCGTACTTGATACTACTTGCACTTAGAAATATAGATAACAAACTCCCCCTACTGCTCCCGTCCTGTTTACGCAACGTGCGCACAGCAGTGTAATGAGGAACATGGTGATCTAGAGTGAGCGCTGGTTGGAAAAGTCTATACAACACGTTTCCAAAAGGCCTATTCGAAAGCAGTCCTGCAACAAATATTGCGACTGGCAGAGAGCAATCTCAGCTATTTAATGATATCAGTTGGGAATCGTTGCCTCAAAAAGTAACTAGCTTTGGCAGTCACGTTTCGAATGTCCATGGCTGCTGGTGCCATCTATTAGCAGAGAGTAAAAATGTATTGCCTGGTATCGCGACTATGTTCTGTAGAGTTTGTCTTCTTGTGCCTGCTAATGCTTTATCCGTCTATTTGACAGTTACTTCTATCAGGTTTTAAACTTCACATGATAATTGTCTGCTTCTTTACTGTATTTACTCTTCCTTTTTTACTATTTTATCCTCTTTTACTCTCGAATGACTGTTTTCGATGTTTGTAACGCAGTGACGAGGCTTGCCATTAAAGCTCTGCATCGTTTTTTCACGTGTTTCGCACAATTTGATGTCAGCAGCCGTTTTCATGTCTGCACACTATATCGACATCCATTCCTATTTCGGCGTCGAATTGACTTTTTTGGCTCTAATTAAATATTTATTTTAGATAAAAAAATATGTCCTAACTAATTATTCTACATAAACAAAATTTGTCCATAGAGACATTTTTTTTCACCCTCTACCACACACAACTTTTCATTTACTCATAAATCACTTCATTTCTCGACAGGAACGGTGCGATACTCTCTGCGGACGGACACTTCCTTTGCCCACCCATGCGCCTAAAAAGGCTTTCGTCTTAAAACACGGAATGAACTCTCGAAGCTGTAAACCATTTTCAAACCGTCGCTAACCCGAGAGCTCGGGAAGTTGCAGCGACAGGGAACGTCCCGGGTTCTTGCGGCCACGCCCGGACAGCCACTTCCAACGAGGACGCTAAAAAAGTAGAAAGGAACACAGTAGTTGACGACCGATATCACTGAGAACACGTGTGAAATGTGCGATTCCGAGAGGAACTCGATATTGGCTCGAACTTTAGTGCATTTGCGAACGCTTTGCTAGATTACCGAAGGAGGCAACGATACCTAGACGCAGTGAAACAACCGACCATTGCGTTTTGGGTGGAGTAGAAATTCGCAGCCTACTGCTAGAAGAGCATTTTGAATGCCTAATTAAAAGCTTGAGTAGCTGCGAATTTAAAGAAGGAAAAATCAACTTTCAGATCCATCGTATGCCGCACTGACAAAGGCTGCTAACATGTCAGCCACCGCAACCTAAGAAAAGGCGCACGAAGTGCTCAACGTCGTTGGCGATTCCGTAATCGTGCCTGATGCGATGCGAGGCCAGGAGTGGCCGTTTTGACGAGTTCGGAACAAAATGACAGGCGTTCGCGCAACACTGATTGCACACCAATGAACAGAACACTTGGGCACACTCTTCAAGAACCTTATTCGGGCCGGAGATCCGTATGCTGAAGACACAGAGAATGCATTTACTAGAAGGGTGGGGACAAGGGTGCAAAAGCGTGTGACAAAAATGTATGCTGCACATACTCTAAGGGTGTACAGATACTTGGTAACATAGGAGGATATACACAAATAGCCGAACCACCGGGGCCATGAGAACTGCAACAAATAGCCTAGATGACCAGAACATCTGGAGCATTGTGAAAACGAACGCCAGCATTTGGGATCATTCGCAATGTACAGGGTCGTCCACTTCTAGCTAGAACACGGTCACTGCTTTTAAAGCAACATTGTATCTGACACAGGCAGATATCGATGCAAAGCGATGCAAGCACACAGAGACACGGATGTGCTGCTTCACATGGCCAGTCACTTTAGATTACTGCGTGGCCGGGTCGGATGCAATGTTGCTTTAAAAGCAGTGACCGTGTTCTAGCTAGAAGTGGACGAGGCTGTACGTCGGGGCTCTTTGTGCAACAAAGGAAATGATAAAGCCGGGTCTTCCGCGCATTACCAGCGTTCCGCGCGTTACCGTCGGAGTGATAAGAGCACCCGTTGGCGATTGTTGCAAATAACAATATTAAAAGGTTTCAATGATTCGCGGCAATACATTAAGCAATCTTCAGGTATGGCAAGTGTGGTAAAACTGCAACCTACGGACAGGCTCTTAAGGTTCAAGAAATGTAAGGCATTTTACACTTCGGTCAACGTTCGACAGCGTATAATAATTAGTGATGACTCGCCACTTATGTAACACAAGATATTCGACAGAGAAACTTTAGGCTGGTTGCGTGTAGGAATTCAAAAACTTTACATCTCGGGTGAGCTGTTTTCCAGTGAGATATTCAACATATATTAAAGTTGTGTCTGTTGGTATTTATTCAGTGCATTTGTTTTCATATAGCGTTATAGCGTTGACATACGTTCATTTATAAACCCTGGATAAGAAGTTACTTAAGTGTGCGATATTTCGGTACATTTTATGCGTAGGGAGTGAAAGTTTTAACTGTCACGTTTCTCCTTATAAGTGCTCACTGGTCATCATGTTGCTAGAACTATGCATTGATGCAATATTGGTGCTCGTCTTTCACCTGCTTTGCACAAATAAAACCCCACTCGTGGGCCGTGTCGCAGTACGTGCAGCATTTCGTTTTTTCCGGGAAGCCAGTGCTTACAGTTGCGGCATAGAGGTCACATCAGTCGATAGTTTTGGTCGCGAAATCTAGTTGGTTGCAATTTTCAGTATAGATGCTGCGACGCCATGCGCGCATTGCAAGGCGCCGTTATGTTCCATCGAACAGGCTGCAACGAGAAACTGAGCAGCAAGTTGTGGCGCCCTGCACAGAACGTTTTGCTATAACAATAAATACCTTAAGCGGCGGAGGCCTTGTGGACAGCTCCTGAGAGGACGGACTACTTGTGCTGCTAGTGCCTATAAAAGAAGGTCGGACCTTATCAAAGGCTTCTGGTGAATCGTGTGCTGAACTCAAAAGAAACGTCTTATACAGTGTTCTGCAACTTTACCTGAACCGTTTAAAATCATTCTGCAACCTCGACCGGAGGTTCACTTGCGGTGAAACTTAGCGGAAAGCTTGCTTGTTGTTGACCTCTTTGCTGCGTAATAAGTTCTTAAATGATGCTTACCTGGTTTTACATGCATAATGACCAACCATGCGATAGTCTGAGAGCAAAAATGTCAATGCCAAGTTTCCGATAAAATACAATGGTGGCGCCATCTGGTTGGAGAAAAGCACCACGACTGTAAGCGCGGAGGCATAAAAAGAAGGTTGGCAAGTTTTCATAGTTATTCTGGATGACGCCACTATTCACCTTCTCAGGCAGCTTGGCGTTGGGGACTTCTGCTCTCTCAATATCTTCGTAGACGGTTCTGGTTTCACATCAAGTGCGGCCTAACCAGGTAAACATTATTGTGAAACTTACCGCACAACAAAAGAATCCACAACACGCGAGCTTTCAGCATGATTTCGCCGCAAATGAACCCCCGGTCGAAGCGAGGGAATTTCTCAAAGCGGTTCAGATAAAGTTTCATAACGCTGTATGCGAGTTAATGGTGTTAGTAACATCATATTGCCCCCTCTACCTTGGTACGTAAAAACTATAAAGCTGCGACGCCAATAAACAAAGCACAATTCTAACCATTTGACCGCATGCACTTTGGCAAACCTGTTATCGCTTTATTACTTCCAGTGTCATCAAATTAAGGAACAAAAATACATAATTTTTAAAGAAATATTTACTTGGGGAAAACAACCAAAAGCGTCTGAGAGTGCAGGCAGACGCATCATTGGCGTCTTTGTTGGTTCTGTGGAAGGTTACTTATATGTGGTTTTATGGCGCATGAGCAACTACGGGTATCATGAGCCAAACACAGGGTTAGATGTCTGGATTACTATAATTATAAAATATTTGGATTCTTGAGAAATGTGACAATTTGTAAAAAATGAGCAAAAGCGTGCTCTTCTAATATCCATCCTGAATGAAATGGGATGTAATGGGTATAAAACACAGGGTTAGATGTTTAAAATACTATAGTTGGTGTAAAATGTTTGATTTTTAAGAAACGTTAAAACTTGTGAAAAATGAGCAAGTGCATGTTCTCCTCGAAGCAGTGCTGGATGGAATGGGATGTGTTGACTATAAGGTAAAATATTTTTTTCTCAACTCTGCGACTTTTGAACATGTCATTAAAATGTGATATACAGTGAGCTCCTCATCACAGAATCCACATAATGGTTTCTCTTTCTTTGTAAGTAAACAATTGCGCGTTAGGTGCGATATTCGTAGACGACATAAGAATACTTTTATGAAACGTTCCTGGTGCTGTCACGATTTTCATTCTCCTAATATTGGTTTAATAGACTGCGGCTCATTGTTTGTTTCATTTCTCCAAGCAGCCTGCCACTTGGCTTTTAGTTTGCTGTGGACTAATTACGTGTAATCGCTATGTGGCACGTTCACCTGTCTTTTTTTTTTTTTTTTGTCATTGTGAAAGCTCGCGCTGCGCATGCATCTGCTCTCTCATTATTCCTAATCCCAATATGACTGGGGACCCAGCAGAATTTTATGGAATGGATTTGTGCCGTGACTATTACTACATTGTGTATAATACTTCCAATGAGAGGCTCAACAGCTTTTCTAGAGTTTAACGCAGTGAGCAAACTTAACAAATATGTGTAGGTAATGCTATTTTCTCCACTGCGACACAAACTGCAAAACATTCGGCTGTCAAAACTGATCCTCAGTTCACACTGAGGAAGTCGAATTGATTCCTCTGTTTCTGCACTATTGCACCTCCGACACAATCTCTGGTTTTTGAGCCATCTGTATAAAATTCAGTGTGGTTCCTATATTTTTCCTATATCGCCAGGTATTGTTGTAATATCAGTTCATGTGGTGTGTGTGATTTCTGGAAATGAGGATCGAGCCTGGAAGTTAAGGAAACTAGACGTGACCGAAACGACCTTCAGGCTGCAACATCTTGCAGAAAGCGCTAAAGGGAATTTTGCGGCATTACAAAAGTTCGATCAGCTTACCACAACGCTTCTTGCCGCAAGCAGCACCTCTTTTACAACGTGCGTAGTGGCGATTGTGACAAGTAGAGGAGGAATGGAAAAGTTGCGTGAGGTTGTATAAAAGTGCTGGTGCTTGGCCAGAGCCATGCTGCATGGAACTAAAACCATGCAGAAATATTTCCGCTTATGCGGCGCTCTTCCGGCACATCCCGAGACTGCTTTATCAACAAAAGTCTCAAGCAGATAATGGCAGGTCTTGATGCGTCACAAGCTAAAAAATAACAGTGCGTGCTTTTTCGCGGCATTTCTTCTCGGGGCCGTATACCCCAAGTAAAAGGGTGCATGCTCACACATCCTGGCTTAGCCATGCTCGCCCGTTTTCGCAGACTAGATTGCTCCGAAGTAAAACCAAAGGGAACAAACAGGTGGAGCAAAGTGTTTTGATACGATAAATCGAACGAATGGCTTCGCGCATTTTAATCAATTTTATTCAAATGCCCTTACTGCGGTCATTATAAGCTGCTGTGCCTACTTAGGGATGTATATTGTGAAACTTCCTCTCTCAGTTTGCATCCGGTGCTGCGATTGGCCAAGAACAAAGTCTCACTGAGCGAGATAATCGCAGTTTGGCGCAAGCTGCTACTCAGAAACATAAAAGCCAAACTTTATAACTATAGCCCTAATCGAGGCTTGTGTTGGCGGTTAAGGAACGGTCTGCGCCATGCCCATCAGAAACCTTTTTCATTACGCATACGCACAAGGAAAAGAGCCCGGAGGAACAATGTCGGGCGTTTTGTTCTGACTGAGATCATGCACAAGCGGCTCGATTAACAGCACTTACTCAAACTGGAGATCGAGCTCAGTTGACGTGAAGTCGACGACAAAGATGGAGAGCTCGCCCGCGACCCAATGGAGTCAGTGAGGTCATCCAGGGACTAGAATATAAATTATAGAAAGTACAGAACGTTAGCTAGTAAGGGGTTAAAAAGTGTGGTGCACTGCATAGACCATTGAAAAGAACCCTTGAGCCGCAGCACAAATTTAGTGGAAATGTTGCGAACCTAAAACAGCATTCTCATCGGTAATAAGTATGCCGCAGGCGTTATGCAAAGTGGCGTTGTTCCTTAATGTCCCGAAGGCATTACATAAAGGGGGTGGGCATGCGTACAAGTAGGGTAGTGGCAACAAAGAAAAATAAAACAGCACTACAAGCGAACAAACAAAAGCAAAAACATAGAAACAAATTCCCAAGCTCAAGGTACAGTACAGGTGAAAGCTCAGCATCGCAGTAAGGTTACAGCTGCTCTAAATCAAATAACACCTAGTGACCAGAAACGGGTTGCTGAAATTTTGAGAAGTGGTTAGCTAGTTCGTCTCCGAATGTTTGACGATCAGAGCACCTGATTACATTATCCGGCCTTAGTGACGATACTATTAGCTACTGCTTTACTGTTCACTTAATAACTAGTTTCTATTAGCGTCACTTGTGCCTCTATTATCTCGCACACATCTCGCACACATCTCGCACACGCTATCGCTTTCAAGCAAATCTCGAACAAAGGACGATGTTCCTGCAGTGATCGTCCGTGCACGCTACAACGTACTGCAGTTTCAAAGACATATACTGCAAGAGCTTCTGTCAGAGTCGGCACGAACGCACTGTTGCGGAGTATACGTTGAAGCAAAGCTTTACTACGCCGTGTATCAGCCAATGTCAACTTGGGCATCCGCTTGATCTTCAGTGAGCCAGAGGTCAGAGTGCGACTATATAGCTTAACAATGGTGCCACCACTTCAGTTCTGACATTTGGTCTTTGACAGCAGATAGAGCAACATGTGTCCTTGAAACTGACGGTGTCCTTGGCTCCATATTATCGCCAATTTTCTCGCTGAAAAACCATGTCTGGCCATGTATAAACCCGGCCTAACCAAAGCAAAAACAAGCAAAACGACGCTTCCCATAATTAGGTTTATCATGGGTTAAATTTCAGCAAATTGTTTGTTGCTATCAGGATAAGCTACATAAAATCTACCATTTCTTTTGCTTTTCTCTTTTAAAGCAAAATAATTTATCGGCTGTGAGTGTGCGTCCGTGTCACACCCATCATGTCAATGAAATGATGTCATCAACCGCGAACGAGTGAGACTAACCCCCAAGAAAAAAAAATCATCTTTCATAAGGAATCAGCTCCTATCCCTCCGATCACAAGATGAGGGCCTTAACTGACTACGCCACGCCGGACACGTGAGAAACATATCTTAGTTCTTGTCTAGCGTTCCTGCGACCTCCATGAAAATGTAGGGGCACGATGACGATGCTTTGAACCCGGTCTCCAGGAGGGCTCCAAGAAAGGCGCGCGGCGCGCGCCATCTGCCACAAGCTATGGAAACCAAGCACCAGAACGAGTGTGCGCCATCGCCACCGAATAGAGCTGCTCAGCTCGAATACGGAACGGAAGATGCAGTGTGTGATCAGCAGGATTCTGGGAAGTGAACATTGCAGTAGAATCAGCCCCAGACTTTCCCTTATCGCTCTTAAGGGGTCTATAGTACCTAGATAATTTTGTTTGGTTTGAGTGTTACGTTTTGTCTGCAGATTCCTTCAGGTTTAAGTAATCGTTTTTCTCGTTTCATCCGTGTTGCACTATAATTTAAAATAACACGGTGGTATAGGCTATCTGAAACGAACGTTTTTCTCGCCTACCGCCCAGCAGGAGGCAGGAACAAAGTTCTTAGCTAATGAAGGAAGGAGATCAGAACAGAAGACGAAATAATATATAGCGGAGCCATCCCTCAACAAATGTTTGCAGGGGAACCCCTGTGCGATGGCCGCTCGATGGTACACACTGTCAAGAAAAAGGCAGCCACTTGTGTAAGTCCTTACTCCAAGTGACCAGACTCTCATGGTCCAAGTAACTGTCAACAAGAGAGTCAAGTTGGATAATTGGACGCCTACAGGGAGTTTTATAGTACCCACCGCGAATAGTGTACCAAAACGATTGTATTTTAACGGTTC
This sequence comes from Amblyomma maculatum, assembly GCA_023969395.1. Classification (NCBI taxonomy): domain Eukaryota; kingdom Metazoa; phylum Arthropoda; class Arachnida; order Ixodida; family Ixodidae; genus Amblyomma; species Amblyomma maculatum. Next base: position 150,021 of record JAJIZL010019978.1, on the reverse strand, counting down.
ATTTCTTCTCAGAAAGAGCGCAGTCTGAAATTATCAACTCCTCATCGGCTTTAGCAAATAGTTATATTTTTTCGCAGTGTCGTGAGATAAACGTACGTGTTTTCAGTAAACATTCAGAAGGAGCGCAGTTTCAAAACGAAGGCGACCGTACTGTGCGCTTTTAGCACACGTTAACACCAGGTGCTTCAAATTTTCCAAATCCTTAACTATGGCATCTCTCACAGTCTCAGCAACTTCGGGAAGTTAAATGCCATAAACCAAACCAGTTTAAAAATCATGCACTTAAGGTTGTGAGCCCAAAATATTGGTCGTACGCCCTTCGGGGGTACGTAAAAACGTTTTTCAATAGCTATTCAAGCGGGATGTACCGGTTGAAATCCAGCTTTACAGCGCATATCCGACAAGTTAGATAGAATGCAATTACCGACATCGGCTGAAAACTTCGCGCTACACTCACCGTAAGTGAGGTAGTGTCGGAAGTATCGCTCGAGGAAGAGGAGTCATCTGCATAAAAGAGAAAAAAATAAACTCTAGAATAGTTCAGATATTAATAAATAACAGAAGAGTCACAAATGCTAAGCCGCGACAATTAGAATGCACCTCTTGAATATACGTTTGCTTCTAAGCGTGTATTGGGGCTATGTTGCGCCCAAGTAATTGCCAGTATACGTTCCCAGTAGAATACGTCTCGGCTTGAATATCATTTGAAATGGTTACCCTCTAGCACTGCTGTTATTAAAACGCTAAATACTACAGGTTGTAGTAGATTCGCTCCTTGCATCGACTTGGTGCGTTTTCATACCTTGCTGTTGATAAAAACAGGAAAGTGTGCGTCCGCACAGACCACCGTGAACAGATTTGATACGTACTAACATTGAAGTAGATTACTTAAATTTGGAGCAGCAAACTGCAATGATTCTTTTCTTAAATCATTCAGTTCCCATTTGTCATCGATAGCTCCAACCTGTAGGTTAAGAGCACAAAGTTAGTCGCTGACTGTAATAAGTAGCTCTGGAAGACAATAAGAGTAATGAGAAAAATGGCAAAGCTTGAATTGTTAGGAAATCAGCTTAGGTTCGATATAATTAGTACTTCCGAAAGGACCTCGACTATGAAGGATGCCATGGTGGAGGGCTCCGGAAATTTCGACTACCTGTGTTTTCCAGACTGCACTAACATCACACTGTATACAGACGCTTTGTGCCTTGCACACGTCTCTATAGAAAAGCGGCCGCTGCTGCCGAAGTCTTACCCGTTTCTTTGGGAGAAAGAAGACCGGCACGATTGTGGACGTCAGACCGTCGCTTCAGTCGATGTATCGTTTTTCACCGACAAAAAAATGGGTGCAAAATTTTGGGGAACACTGTGTAAGGGTATAACGCGAGAGCGATAATGGCTTCAGTCTGCAGATCCTCTCACTGGTCCTTGTTCGCGTATAGCATCGTCCACATTTAGTGTGAACACACGTGCAGGTGGTCGCTTTCTTTAAAGGCCAATTCTAACTGGCACGTTTGTATTTAGAAGAAAAGGGACACAAAAAAAGAGGGAGCGGGAAGAGGGCTTGGGAATGTGCTGTCATTTATTTGCCGTGTGCAGTCGGGTAGGACGCGTTGACGCTCCGAAGGGAGCTGCCACGTGCTCGTGTGTTCACCCTAATAGTGTACGACCCTGTACATGCAGTTTTCTTCGCGGTTAATCACTATTAGCTCTTAATGTGTGCCTCTATTACCTCACTTAAACTAATTGGCATACAATGGTAAGGTACTACATTATGGAAAAGACTATTCGACCATTAAACCAGTTTGAACAAAACAGCACTGACGTGCTTGTGTGACCTGGACGTAGCGTGTGTTACTTAAGCTTCAAGGTTTCCGGGCTCGATTCGCGTGTGACCCTCCACGCTCGAATTATATCCGCGTGAACAGCTCCTGTCTTGTTCATGTCATGGGGCGTCGTGTCGTCACGTGATCTGCACCCTGGCATGTCACGTCGCAACTACCATCTGCCGGAGGCATGGCTGGGATATTTTGATCAAAACACCAACTCTGACCGCTAAAACCGATGCCAGAGTGTTGTAGAACAGGTCGTCGAACGTTGTCACTTTAAAAGATGGCTCATTGGGTTAGCTGAAGGCCATACGACTACAAGAAAAAGCTGCCAAAACATCTAAACTATTTTCTTCAGGTGTTCAGTCTTTTTTTTTTTTTTCGTTGGAACAGCTCGCGTGTGTTTCACCTCTCTAGCGTAACATTTTCGACACACCTCCAAAAGTTGGCGACACAATCAAATTGGCAAAATAAGTTGGCAGTGGGAGATATATTCGGGTCAGGCGGTTATGGATGCGAACATAGTCACTTTGTCCCTGCAACTGCACAATTCTAACCCATGAGCACAGATTGCACGGTTCCTCCCTGGCAAGAAAGCATACCTGATAACGACGAGCTACTGGAACTAGTCGCCACAGCGATTCGCCTCGATCTTCTAACTCTGCAACGTGAACCCTGCAAAATAAGGAATAACAGAAGCAATAAGACAAGAAGTAATAAAAAGCAGGGTATTTATTCTCCTTAGTAGTCGACTTCTTTTGAGGGACTAGGAAGGAGATGTTGAACTCAAGGCACAGTAGTGGAAAAAAAAATGCAGCCACCGCGTATAGGCGTTGAATTGCAAGAATTTCAGCTGTTATTCATCGCACTCTCATTTCGCATAGATATCGTCGAGACGAAAAGTTTGATACCACCCACAAATAGGTACGACCAGTGGTTCGCCAGATGAGTAAACCACATGCATGAGTAAACCACGGATGAGTTCTAGCGATTTCTTCGGGACGTTTCCTCCCCTCCTGCATTGGCAACACTTCTGAGCATGCAATACGCACGCTACTTTCCAAAAATATGAAGGACAATCGCTTATATCTCCCTGAAATGGTTGGTTTCGGTTAGTCTCTTTCATGCCAAGATGTCGTGTTCCGCCTTAAGGACGACATGTCCCTAATGGCAGCAATGGATGCACAACCCACACTAGGTCTCCACCTACACGTGCACCTACACACATGCTACCATACATGTTGGGCTTAACCACATTTCTGCTGGCCTCAAAAGATAAGAATACATCAGCAGTTTCCTGTCGACTCTTACAGTTACCCTCGTACTTGGTTCTGAGCACTCCCCCTCCTAAACCCTGAAAAGTTTCGGCACTATCCAAGGCTCTGTACTTTTTTGCCTTTCCTCTAACTTGGCTATCTTACATACTTGGCTATCTTATCTACACCTATTTAACTTTGTTCTTTCCCCTCTTTCAGTGTACCTCGGTATGCCGATAACATTACTCTGGATAACCAGTGGCTCTTATGGTCACATCGAAGACACCTTACAAATGGCTACAAACGTAGTAGCAGAGCATGCTGCTAGTGTAAACCTACACGGTGTAGCTAAAAATGTGAACTCCTGCTTCTTCCTTCACACCGCCGTTATATCCACTCTCCTAACTGTTCACCTTAATGACCAAGCCATTCAACATGTTCCTCAGAATAGAGTACTTGGTCGTTTCGTTCAAGCCAACCGATGAAACCCTCATACTCTTCAAACATTTCATACTGTTGCTGCCCCGCCGCGGTGGTGCAGTGGGAAGACGCCAGACTACTGTGCAGAGTACCCGGGTTCGATCGCGACCGCCGGTGGCTGCGTTTCGATGGAGGCGAAACGGAGATGGTGGTGGTGACAAACGTTTATTGAATCAAAAAGGGGTAGATGTATGCATCGGCCGGATCTATGAACATCCAGCCCTTACAGATACTGGGTGGGGTCCCTAGTACGGGACCCCAGTGGCGTCGGCCGCTGCCCGGGCGCGCTCGACCAAGGCCTTTTGGGCCTGCAGGTCATAGCAGCCGAGCATGGTCGCCTCCCAGTCCTCCCGAGTGGGGTTGGGGTGAGGAGGAATAGCTGGGTTGGATGGGCAAGCCCACACCATGTGGTAGATGTCCGAAGACTTCTCCGCACAGCGCGGACAACTGCCCGTGAAGGAGGGATTAAAATGTTTTAGTGCTGCCGGGCACAGCAGAGTGTTGGTATAAAGACGGAGTAGAAGCCGCTCCTCCGCCTTAGATAGACCTTTACTTGGGCGAGGGTAAAGGCTATGACAAGATTGATAATAAAGAACAATGTCTTTAAAAGAATACGCGGGTTCGAATTCGAGATCCTGAGAGGCGTCCGTGGGCTGTGCGATTTCAGTGCACGTTAAAATATTCCCAGGTGGTGGAAAATACTTCGTAGCCCTCCACTATACGGCTTCTTTTTTTTTCCTTTCACTTTCACTCCTACCTTCATACTCTTCCTTACGGCACGGTTCAGGTGTCCACAGAAAACGTGTGACAGATACTGCGCCTTTCCTTTCCTGTGAACAAATTATATTTCGTACTGTTGTCAATAATACCCTCCGCTTCATAGGACGCGTGTCTAACAAGCACGGAGGCCTCTGTGAAACGGAATTCCTTCGTCTTGTACAAGCCTTTATACTTAGCAGAGTCACCTCTTCATTACCGTACCTTCACTTCAGTGCAGAAATGAACGCTGTGGGGGTTCTCCGCCGATTTACAAATGCGCAGTTGATGTTCCTTCTTATGCATCAACCAAAAGTCTCCTAAAAACGGCATTCTCAACACCCTTCCTCAGGTAGCAGAAGCCCAGCTCACCTCACAACATGTCCGGCTTTCCCGGCCACCCCTGGTAGGCATAAACGTCCATCCATAAACTTTAATTCGGTAACCGAATCCAAGCACACTATTCCCTATCATTTTCGTCAACGCCTACACATTCTGCATTTGCCTAAGAATATCCACCCTCTTCACCACCCACAACGACGCCAAAAAACGGACAGAAGGCCATAAAACACAACTATCTAAAGCCAAGGACTTGCTCTATGTCGATGAGGTGGAATATTCCCCCGGCCCTTCCGATGCCCTTTCAACTGTCGACTCGAGCGGCCACCTTAAACGACTGCCAGCATATACACCTCTTAAGAGGAAGCGGAGCGCTTTTGCTCTGGCCACACTCAATATTACCACCCTTGTAAGTAATTCTAAATCAGCGAGCCATTATTTCGGCGCGGTTGGATATCCGGTTCAGCCCTGTCCCTCCTCCTAAAACACCCTTTAACCCACTCTATCATCTTTCTTTGCACCCCCGCACACGCGGGCCCAGATCATAACGCGGTAGCTTACGCCTCAGCCCGAGGTTTCACTGTTTGGCCGTAGGCAACGGAGTTCACCTCAGGCCACTTGGCCCCGCTTAGTGCACGGGACATGCCTTCTCTCCTTTCATGACATATGTCATTATTACCGTCTCAGTCGCCTTGTTCGTCCCACGGAACACCGAAAGCCATTCGTTATCGAGATATTCTCGCGTGCAAGCTTCAGACTCGCACGTTTTCCACTTCTACCTTCCACCACCTCATTCACCTAGCTATCTATACCTTAGATTGACCCTGCCAGAGCCAATCTTGACCATATCATGTGGGACCATGCTCGCCCCCCCCCCCCCCACCCGCTTCCCTCCCCATCACTCAATATTCATTCAAATGAGCAGTGGGAGGCTGCCCTGCGCAGCCGAGCGCCTGATCTTCAGGACCGGATCCTGGCTTGGGTTGAGGAGGTAGCGGAGGCCTACCCAGCGTAGAACGTCCCTTCCTCCTCCAGTACTCATTTCCCCTAAGGGACAAAAAAAGTCGTTGCTCACTCACTCGTGAGTGACTTCACTACCCTGCAACCAATAAGTTCTTGACATTTAGCAAATCAGATCGAGACGCTATATGACGTCGTGTGTGACTTGACTCGGCTGAGAACGATCAGGGTGGCGCACTGTTGTGATACGCAACTCCGTTGCGTACAGTCGGTGCGAAGCGATGCAACGGTTGTGCGACATAAACGACACCAACACCGTCGCTTAAACTATAAACGTGCATTAACCATTGCTGTAAAGAGAATCATTACATTACATAGGTTCAGATATTTGCAACAGAAGCAAATTTCTCTCGCCTATACCCATCGTCTGCCTACGCGACGTTCGTAGCAAGAACGTGTCTACTGCACAGCGTTGCAAATGTACCCTTCAAGCAATACACATCCGTATGGTCGTGCTGAGCGCCATGATTTATTATCCATAATATTATCCACGCGCCAAGAACAGAACTACACCTACACCTTGGCAGCGCTTCTTCGCGTCTCGTCAGCGTCTCGTTTACGGACGACGTCGCCCGGCGCGCGCAGGAGAGGACGACCAGACACATGACAGCGTACGAACTCGTATCTGCATACCAAGGCATGGGGGGATCCTGGAAGGTCGAACGAGCATTTCCGGTGTCGACGCTGAGATCTAGCATCGCCAGATACCTGCGTCTTTCAGCGTCGCCTCGCTTATCAGACCCTTCAGGGGTGCTCTGCCCTGATGGGGCTGGTGCAGGTGGGTCACCGCTGCTTGCGGCGGGGGCTAGCCTGGCACCGAATTTTTATCTGTTGTAGGCCGTCATTGCACACGCCACCGCTGGTGGTGGACGACAACTGTTGTTGCGGCGCGCGTCTTTCTTTCCCTCTTGCTTTTCTTTCTTCTCTATATTCTCTTCTACCTGCACGAGGCAGCGCAGGTGGCTCAGCTACAGAGCCAGTAGCAGGCCCGTGCATTTTCTTTTTCTTCTTCCTACAGCCACAACAACAACAACGTCGCCTCGCTTCAAGCTGTCCAAGCGTCTGAATTACGTCTCCGGCGAAGCCAGTTTTTTATCTAAAAACTTTGGCCGAGGCAGTGACGTGGCGCCGAAAAACAGTGCCGTGGGTTAGCTCTGGTTAGACCTTGATCGATGCGGAAGCTTCTTTTTCCTGGCTACGCCTGTAGCCAAACTTTTGATTAAACACACGGATAAGCAGTGGTTTAATTGGTGGTTTTGTGAAGCTTTCGCTTCAAGACATTATTGAGGACACTTAAGCATCTACTCCTGCTGAGATTGAGGTAGTTATCGCTCAGCTAAAATGATGCAGCAGCTGGAGTTCATAAAATAAAAGCATTGGCAGCTAAATACACCTGAAAGTAAACGCGATACTTCTGTTTAGAGACCGTCATGAGGAAATAAAAATTGCTGGTCACACCCATGTATAAAGGCGGCGATGTGTCCGAAATTAACTACCACCAATTTCCGCCCTCCTCATTTTTTCGAAGATGTTTGAAAGAGTTATTTGTGACTGAGTGGCTTTTTATTTAAAGCCAATCCTCCCAACGCGGGTTGCAAAAGAAAAAACAATATGGACACTTAGGCTCCGCCTCTAAGAGTATGACGCGATAGCGTATAAAGCCCCGCTTTCTCCAAGCCCTATGAACGTGCCTGCATGGCAGGGGTAACGTGAATGCAAAGGGCTCTGGCAGGCTGATTCTGATATCACCCTCTCATATAGAAGGAGCGACCCAAGTTGGCAGCTACTGCCAAGCAAAATGCCAGGCAATATATCATCACCGACTCACGAGGGGCTTACCGGAACGTCGCCCAAGGGTGGACCACCCCCTTAGCCTATAGAATATTTCAAAATTGCTGTCGGGACACGGACCCCGCGTGCCGATATCTCATCTGCGCTCCTAGCCATCAGGGTCTTGCAGGGAACGAGGCAGCTGACGCAGCCGCCCGTGCGCTTTCTTTCCGGGCAGTTTCCTCGGGACTCGAATCGGCTGAGGACATCGATTCCAATCCGGCCTACACATTCAAAGATATTGTAATTTTTTATCAAAACTCGCATCGCAAATACCCTAACCCCTGCAAAGGGTTAGAAAAAACGAACGAGAGGCTGCTCCTGCGCCTCTTCACTAACACAATGCTGTGCCCGGCAATACTTAAACATTTTGACTCACAATTCACTGGACAGTGCCAGTACTGTGGGGAGGTGGCTGACACCTACCACATGGTATGGGCCTGCCAACAAAATCCATCCCTTCCCCCCATCCCTAACCCTTCCCGGGAGGACTGGGAGGCGACCCTGCTCGGCTGCTGCGACCTACAGGCTCAAAGGGCCTTAACGCGGAGTGCGCGGGTGGCGGCAACCGCCAATGGGGTCCCTGACTAGGGTCTCCACTCAGTATTATGAGGCCGAAGCCCTTATGGCTCCGCGTCAAACCTCCCAATATGAAATAAACGTTTTCACCACAACCACCAACCCATAGTCAGTTAGGGCTCGGCCATGTCAGCTGCTAGCTATCGTCTGCCCGATGCGAATGTGGAGCTAAAGCTTTGACTGCGGACGACCGAGCGTTGCATCGAACACAAGCAGCATTCCGTTTAACGCATCAAAGTTCACCGGCGTTCTATGCAGAACCCACTTTCATGCCTGTTACGAACGTGCCTGCGTGGCATATGGGAAACGAGAATTCAGTTATAGAAGGCTGATGAAAGGAGAGGCCCGAGTTGACACTATTTCAGGCACCCACCAACACTGACTCTGAAGGCTCGAGCTGGCTCCAGTTGCTTTTAGGCGGTGCTTGCAGTTGTTCGGGCCTATATACAGCGCCTGCGCATTTCTCTAGCGTAAAGGAAATGCAAAGCGTTACTGAAACAGTGAGCCTTAAACTTGGTGTACTAGGTAATGAGCCCTCGAACCAGCGGTATCACCGGGGTTACAGCGATACCCAGCGCACTGACACGGGGCACACTGAACGATAATGTGAGGTGGAAGAATAAGTTCTTTCATAGGAAAGAAACAGTACATCACCTTTTTGTTTGATACCGTGCCGTAAGGAAAAGGAGGATGGTAAAGTAAAATATATAAAGTGAAGTAAGTGCCGTATAGTGGAGGGCTACTGATTACTTTCGACCCCGCTGGAGATGTTTAGCATGCACTGAAATCGCACAGCACACGGACGCTTTTGCGTTCCGGCTCCATCGAAACGTGGCTGCTGCGACCGGGTTCGAGCCCGGGTACCGCTCTTCAGTAGCCGAGCCTCTCAACTGCTGAACACCGCCGCAGGTATATTCCGTAGTTCGTGAAGGGTTTGGGAAGCATAGATACCTATAAGAGAGCGCTTCAGAGAAAGATGCCGCGAGAAGGGGCAGATAATGCCCGAAAACAGATGGCTGACGTGTCGCGTCACTGTTGCCACCTCAACGAGTTTGACGAGCGGGGTCACTTACCCGCGGCCCCGAAGACATGCCCGCTTACCTGCGGCACCGAAGACATGTCCGCCAATTCCTCAAGCGAATGTGGACGTTCTTCCTTCGGCAGCGAGCGGAACTGCAGCGAAATGAACCCGCCCATCCGGGCTAGCTGCTGCTAGTGCGCAATCGCACAGCGCTTACTCATCGTTGTCTTCACCGTCGTCGAGGCCTAGCGCTCTGAAGCATGGCGTTCGTTTAAGGCGAAAGCTTTTCTAAGCGCGACTGTAAGAAGAAGGCAAAGAAACTGCCCGGGGCTGTTACTGGCTCTGCAGCTGAGCCACCTCCGCTGCCTCGTGCGGACAGAAGAAAGAAAGTAGAGAAGAAAGATGAAAAGGGATAGAGAAAGACGCACGTCGCAACGGCCGTCGTCCGCCACCGATGTGGTGGCGGGTGAAATGACTGTACAACCACCGGTGGCAGGCAAGCCCCCGACTCAAACAGCGACTTAAACAGCCGAACCACACGACACGAAGGGCGACTGAGCGAAGCGGATCAGCGCAATTCGTCCTTCTTGTTCTTGACTTCGTGCGCCGAGCCCTGTAACATTTAAGCATTTTGAATGGCGCAGTTGAGGGGACCCAACCACATGTCCCGAAATACACGTGTGTACTGTGGCAGCGGCAGCTCCTAGGGCATCGGTCTGTGTAAACGTTCAAAGTTCCATCCATCGTCTGCGCTCAGCGCGCGCCTCAGATTTCTAGAGCAGGCGCCGCGTAGCGAAGGCATTCCTCCAGAGCCGAGCGTGTGCAACCGCAACCGAAACCAGCTACCGTCTACCGCTTGCCGTGTTTCGTGACGGCTAAATTCCCAGGATGTTTTCTATTATATTTTTTTATGACTAGGCTTCACCCCCAGCGCGCGGCGCTCCCTCCTATTTTTGTTTTTTTCTTCCTCCATGCCGACCGCCGAGACTAGGCCCAGCGACGAGTACGGCAGGGAGGCAGCAGCGCATATCATTGCCTGGCGCACCCCTGAAAGGCACTGTTGCCGAAAGCTCCACGCTTTGTGCAGGCATGCTCCTGTTGCAAAGTTTAACAGGCAGTCCTTCTGGTACCAGCTTTTTTTCTGATACGAACGTGCACTGCATCAAACCAAGCAGCGCTACACATGCTGCGCCGCTCCGCGGTCTCGGCTGCGGCGACGGACAACGCGGACCATCGGCGCACCGTCTGCGACAGCCTCGACAAGTTTTAGTCAGTGAAAACGGCAATTAAGTAGAGTTTTGGTTATAGTTATGTGTGCGCAACTATCGCTTACATCACAGTATGGACGTACATGCAATCCCTACGAGGCGCCGGTGTGCAGACGCAGCAACTCGCTCGACTGCTCATGCCTTGACAACGGGAAGAGCGGCCGTCGCCTCGTGAGCGCTCGCCTGCATGCGCTGCCTGCAAGACGCCACAGCGAGGGAAATGGTTTGGAAGGGAACTCTCTGCAAAAAAACAAAACAAACCGTATCAAGTAAGAAGTGCGTAGGAATGAGTCAATCAGCTCAAAAATGGGTACTTTTGTCGGTGTGATGTCGCCCGGAAATTTGCCCGACCGACGAACAGGCCAAACAGCTTTGACGGACACTGTTTCTTGTTTGTTTTGGGTGCTTAACACTGTCACACTGAGACAACACTGCAGCAACCTGTTGGGCGCGAGACGAGGTATTTCAGAGAGCAACAGAATGGGAAGTTTGGCGAGTTGTAGGTTGTTCATGATGGTTTCGTGGGTGGTCTTACCCACAGAGACAAAGAAAAGAAAAGAAATAAAGGCACCAGTTCTGTGTTTTCTTCCTTTGTCTCTGTGTTAAAGAGCGGCCACCAAACCATCATGAATTTCAGAGAGTACCGCGATGCTTTATAATTATCTGTTTGATCGGTTCGTGAGTGTAACCTGATAGGTCATATGATTCGATGGTTGTGCAGGAACTGTCGGGGACAAAAACGGGCCAAAACCAGATCAAAGGGACGTGTCAGGAGACGGCTGTTTTACTCCCCTGATCGCCGGCCGAGCGGCAACTCGCGGGTGTGTGTGTGTGTGTGTGTGTGTGTGTGTGTGTGTGTGTGTGTGCGTGTGTGTGTGTGTGTGTGTGTGTGTGT
>JAJIZL010019978.1:57694-128751 GCA_023969395.1 Amblyomma maculatum | reverse complement strand
CTGGCACAGGAGGCGTTACATCAAGGGATATGAGGCCTTGCTCTGCGGCCTTTGTAGTACGGCTGGTGATAAGATGAGTCGACTATGTGGTTTGAAATATCAACGCCAAAAGAGATGGGCACGGATAAACAGTTCTTTTCAGACAAAGACAAGACAAGAGTGGGCAGCACGTGCTGTCCACTCTTGTCTTGTCTTTGTTTGAAAAGCGCTGTTATTCGTGAACATAAACCAACTCTCTCCCGAACATCCACCCTGAAAAAGAAATGGATTTGAAAGCTGGTAAATTTATTCTGTCGGATTGTATATGTAACAATATGAAATGGCATCCCTGCACGTTGTATCATCGCAGTAACTAGGTTAACTTGTTTATTAATGTATAACAAAAAAATCTGTACTTTACACAGAAAAAAGTTTTCAAGGCCGTTTTATAGGTAAGCAGTGCGGGAAAGCCAAGTCAGCGTGCTTTGAAACGCCTGTTTATCACGTCGTATATTTAGAACCACACTCTAAATAAGGAAAGCTTCAAAACTATAGGCATGATATTACATTGTGATGGATTTGAATCTCAGTATATAGGCATACCTGCCCCTACAGAGAGTAATAAATTTTAGATGTTATTACTGTAATTATTTAGCGATATCGCCTGCTTAATGTTCGCGCGCTATAGATTCAACCTGCTAAGACTGCGCCCACTCACCTCTCCATTAGGTATAAAACAAACTTTGTAAACATCAAAAATGCCGTCTTTAGGCTGACTTCAAGCAGCTTCTCACCCATCTGGATTATTCTGAAACTTTCCTCAGAGTCTTACGCGAGTATACAAAGTCACATGCTGACATAGTGACGTAGAAATAAGCTTCTTCCAATAAGCTTATTTAGTGATATATGGTGTTTAACACCCCGGGTGGCTTTGACGACCCGTGGAAGTTCGTCATAAGCCTGCAGTCGTTTTTGCCTTATGACGAGTCCAGCTCGTCACTTCTTCCGTCTGGTACTTGGTGCTCAGCTTCATGCTGCTGTAGATATTTTAGAAGACAGCGAGCTTAAAGGGGATGGATATTTGAAACCTGCAAGAAAGCAATGTGAACCCTCTTTGTACTGGAGTTTGAAATGGTTGCGCAAACGTTAATTATATTGACGTTTGCGTTTAAACGTCTTCACAGTGCAGAGCACTAGACACATTTTCAGAGGTAAACCAACCACCAAAAAAAAAAAAAAAAACATTCCCCGCGAAGCTTTGTTTGGCTTCATCGGATGATGCACGGCCTCATGTTGACAAGCCAGCGAAAAAAAGTTTTCCTTGATCACTGCAGAATCACCACTGGAGAAATGCTTAAGCATTAGCGCGCTGTGTTGTTCGCAACTTTTTGCAGTAACATTCCAACTTTTGCAGTGGCACTAATTGTTATGCGTTGCCTACCCAGCAGCGCTCAAGCTTACGCATTTCTCCAGTCTAGATTATGCAGTGTTCACAGAATTTAGTTTTTTTTTATTGCAGTGTTCTCGGGAAATGTTTGCAGCGATCCGCATATTTTTGGTGACATCGCGCCTTATGATGCCAGAAAACGTCGAGATACTTTCCACACTTCCCGTCCACTGAGACACGTGACCGGAAACTGAGAACCGAAACCAGAAGTTTGGCGGTAATCTTTGCTCCCAATTACAATTAACTGGTTCTAATTAGTTACCTAATTACCCAAATCCGAAATTTAGTTCATTGCACACCTTTTCTTGACGCTCTACCAGTTGGTACCATTCTTTTTTCAATATACCATCTAGTTCCTCTTTTACAGCTTCGACGAGGTCACGTACATGCAAAACCCTCTTTATTTTATTTATATACCTAATACTGCGGACATCATGTGGTCCAAGCAAGAAGGGCAGATGGCAAAAGAATTTCAATGCGCCATAAAATTTGTACAGAAAAAGAAATGTTTTAGCACATCGCAGAAAACAGGCAACAAATGACAGCTACATTGTATTACAACTTTTTTTTTACAGTATAGTGCTCAGCATCCTTTCAAAAACTTCACTGACGATAGATTCAGGCAATAAATTCCATTCGTTTATTGTGCGCTGAAAGTATGAATATTTGAACAGATTTGTTTTCGCGAAGTACGGGGCTAAAGCATGGATGTGTTGGCGAAGAGTTTTTCGTGTCGTTGGCAGTGTAACATAGCATGAAGAAGAAATGCCAAACTTTCCTTGGAGAAAGGAATGAAGAAGACTAGGCAGAGCAGTTTTGCATCTTATTTCAAGCGTTTTGATATTGTTGGCGCTCATTCAGTCCTCTTAAATTTATTATGGCTGAATTGCACAGCCCCTCTTTATATATTTTCTATTTTCGCTATATTTTCTTTAATGTGTGGGTCCCAGACTACAGCAGCATGCTCAAATTTCGGCCTTATTAGGGAATGGCCGGCTAAGAATTTTACACTTTTGGGAGTTCCTTTGAACTTATGTCTTTCCAGTGCAGCTGAGCAGATGCAATCAATATGGTCGGTCCAGTTTAGCTTTGAATTAATTACAACACCTAGATATTTGTATAGTTGAAATTCTGAAATGGCAGTGTTAGAAACAGAATAAGCAAACTTAGAGTGGTTCTGTTTATTTGTCATACGCATGAGCACAGCTTTATCTGGGTTTAGCACCACCTTTATCTGTTACACCGTTAGTATATGTTGTCAGCAACAGAGTGTACAGCCATACAAAGCTTACGCATTAATAAAGAAACCAGTAGCAGTTACCTCGATGGAAGCTTCAGTTCAATTAAACTTTAATGGGGAAATGAAAGGTGGGGCTCGGGAAAGTCGTCAGCAGGTGCTTCAACATGAAAATTGCGGACGACGCAGGCCCATGCCCATGGCTCAGGTTTAGATATTGGGTTCCTTGCTGGCGGCATGCGTTACCTGTGAGGGTGGATATCGCCACGCGGTAGGGACAAGGCCACAGGCACTAAAACAGAAGACAGGCATAATATAACACTAAAATCAAGTCTTTACTGGGCTGACTTGCGCCCGCAAGAGAACTAAGCAACTCGGCGGCGGCGATAGCAGCGAACGTGCTCGCTGGTCGTCGGACTGAAAATGCCGGTTGCATTCATCAGTGCTAAATTTAAAGTAGGCGAGGAACCATATAGACAATCGGCCGAAGGAACCAAGAAACGTCTCGCACGACACGGAAACCGTTCTACTTCGCTGTAATCACTCGGGCAAAATGTCTGCGCATCTCGCGCTGTAAAGAAAGTGACAAAGACGCGTCACACAATGAGCATAAACAATGTCGCTCCATGCTTTGCAATCACAGTAATAAGGCCGTGGGCTAGTGGCGGTTGAAAACGACATATATATCTTCCAATGGTTCGCGCAATATTCTGCCGCCTTTGGTTCGTCTTTTGAAGAATACGACGGTAATGGTGTTTTTTTTTTTTTTTTTTTTTGAATGGAATAGAAGGCGCACATTGATGCTGTTTGAAGAGAAACAGCATTGGAAAACTGGCGTGGAAGAAAACGCGAATCAGTTTTAGGTGGTGTCAGTAATACCCGTGTGCATTTCTGACTTTGAGAACTGCCGCATTCGTGACGAACTACAGTAGCAGAATTTGATCGTTGGTTGTCTCATTATATAAATATGAATTTGTGCAAAAAAAAAAATAAATACAAATAAAATTGTCTGAACTACATAGCCTGAGCCACCAATCTAAATACATATAGGAAGAAACCTTGCTTTCTGTATTAAAACGATAACGTTAGAAGCCTTTTCGGGAAAAATGTAATGTCATTTGATTCCCATTGGCTGGCTGGGAGGCGCAGGCGGCGGCGGAGGGGCAGCTGTGGGCGATGCTGGGCTGCGCTTTGAGATGTGCACATGTTTACGTGTCTAGCTGGCATAAAGGCAGAAACAAGATCGTCAAGTCTAGAGGGGAATCCCCGCGCACGTGCTACAGGCTCTTGGCTATGGCACTGACACGAATAATGTAATTATGTGCCTCGAAATTTTCCTGTTAGTTTGCAATACACCTGGTTTGAATGGGCAGAAATGTACTATATAATAGATGTTGCACAGAAACAAAAATAAACATAACGTTGTTTTGTGTTAAGATAAATCAAACTGTCCATGCCATGACAAAGAAAAGACAGCATGACGTCTGTGCGTAACACATGAAAGAAAATGGTAATTTGTGTAGGTAAAGATGCAGAAAGCGAAGAGCCTGATTTTGTGGTCGCAGTGCTCCATTATCTTGAGCAAACAATTTTATACCGTTATAAAGGTGGTAGCGCTATCGTACTAGTTGTATTTCATTAATAAATGTTGTATCGTGACTCGAGCTTCATTTATCTGATGATTATTGGCCCACTATAGTCGCCCACTGGTTGCGACGTTCGTGTCGTTGAGTCTATTCAAGTATTGGGCGGATTAGTGCTTAGGAATAGTTAAATGTATATGCCGACCATCGACATGTCGTTATGCTTATGAGGCCTAATGTCTTGTTCTACGGTTTAGTTTGCGTCTAAATTACCTGTGTACTTTGTGCACTGTTTTGTCGTTATGCGCCTTGAGTGTACCATGTGCCATGTACTGAGGTTGAAAGTGATCACAGACGCGTATGTACGTAGCCTTCTTCAGGTGTGAACTAAATAAGGTAAAGTTCGATGCGAATTCATTGTACCTATGTGTTGCGTACAAGACAAAGCATTGCCACTGTGTTCAACGATTGATTTCCTAAGCACAGCTCTTGTGTTTTTCGAAGGCGCGAAAAGCCTTTACCCTTTTTTTTCATATTTATGGGTTCGATTTTGAAGCAGCGCTCTATTCGCCTTGAATAAAATTTCTCCTTAACACGAGTGCGTTACTAAGAGAGGGTGGAGAGAGAGTAAACATTTTTTAATGATTTGCAGCAGCTAGGTGTTCGGTACCCGTAAGTTCGGGTCTTCGCTGGCGGCAGCTGACTTCTGGACAAGCTGCATGATCCAGACTTGCTGACCCATCTTGTAGCTGGTCACGGCCGTCTCCCGCTGCTCTTGTGTCGGGCCTAGTGTTACTAGCTTTTTATCAGGTTTGTCATGGCAGTTCCAGGAGTTATGGTAGAGCGGGCGCCTTGCTTCGCACCAGTGAGAGTAACATGGGTGTTTTGTTGTATTAATTTTGTTTAAATTATACAACTTATGAAATGTTTTGCTTCCATACTTCTCCAATATCTGCAGCTTCTGAGGAAAATATTTGTTTGTGTGGTGGTGAAAATTGGATTCTTTCTAGTCTGTCCCCGCACGGGTCTCTAGGGGTGAGGGGGGGGGGGGGGGGGCGAGGATAGCAATCCGCCCGGTTTGTGAGAGCTCGCGCTATATCATTCGCTACCTCGTTTCCCTCATGACCTTTGTGTCCAGGTGTCTATGTTATACTGCATGGTGAGTGGGAGAGTGTATGAAATAGTGTTGCTCTCCCCCTTTCATGAGGCTTTCAGCATGTTATCCTCTGCAGGATCGCGGATCTATCACTGCATTCGATGACTTCCCCTCTTGATTTTGATTCTTGATGGTGTAGGCAACGATCAATCATTCTGCTTCAACAGATCTTTAACATAAATCGAAGCTCGGATAGTTGGGCTCTTCTGACTGTCGACCGCGGCTATCGTGAACCTGCCTGCCTCGGTAGAGGCCCCGATGCCCACGTGGAGGAAATCTTGGTGCTCTGATTGCTATTTTGCGAGTGCTTGGAATCTGGCTTTCAGTATACACTTCAGCCGCTCGTGGTGCATTTATCTGGACATCGGATTTACGTGGATATTTTCTCTTTCTGTAGTTCTTAATGCCTGCCGTAGCCGCACTCTTCTCAAGATTTTCCCACCAAGCTGCATCGTTGTTAGTTACCTTTAACAATCCAGTACCACCTCTCTGAGCCAAAAGATGCTCCGTTGTTGTGTTCAATGCGACGAATACGGCTTTTTTTATAGTCTCCCTTTATGATGGTGTCAATTGCCGTCCTTTCAACGATTCTTATCTATTGTTAAGGGAGCCCGTAGGTAATTTATTTATTTATTTTATTTTATTTATTTATTTACAATATACTGCAGGCCCTTTGGTGGGCCCAAGCAGGAGTGGCAACAATAATATTATTACATTATATATAAAGAAAAATTTATACACAGCTAGAACACAATAATCATGGCAGCCAGGGGTAAAAAAATCGAACATTTTGTACAATAATCAAGTGAAAAACGTCAGTGAAATCGGCAGTACAAGGGAAAAGATTTTTTTTTGTTATTTAAAACACACACAAATATTTAAAGCAGCAGTACAATAACAGGTTGGTCAAGGTAGTCAAGACTTAATTAGGTCAATCGAGTCGATGCTATTTAGTAGGTGAGGTGGCAGTCGGTTCCAGTCTTCTATAGTACGAGGAAAAAAGGAATATTTAAAAGCGTTTACTCTAGAATTGTATGGAGTTAATTGATGTTCGTGACGATTTCTTGTCAGACGGGTGTTTAACGGTTTCAGGTAAGGCCAGGAGTTCATTAACAATTTATTGTGTTTCAGCAAGAACAGAAGTTTGAGTCTTTGAATCTTTCTTCGTAATTCAAGTGTTGGGATGTTATGTTGCTTATTTAGTTCGGGTGGTGAATCCATTGCACGATACTTGGAAAAAATAAAACGATCAGCTTTGCGTTGGATCATTTCGAGGGCGTGAATGTTGAGTTTTGTGTACGGGTCCCAAACAGTGGAGGCATATTCAAGCTTGGGTCTTATGATTGACGAGTATGCTAGCAGCTTCACATTAGGCGGAGCTTGCTTTAGTTTGCGTCGTAAAAGGGAAAGCTTTTTAAATGAGGATGCGCATATGTTAGAAACATGACGGTTCCAATTAAGTTTATTAATTATAGTGACTCCATGGTATTTGTATTCGCTGACTTCAGTTAAAGGATGAGACGGAAAATTGTACCGGAATGAATGTGTGATTCGCTTATTTGTTATTTTCATGAAGACCGTTTTATCTGTGTTAAGTTTCATATCCCACTCACTGCACCATTCTTGAATTTTATGAAGGCTAGAGTTAAGGAGTAATTGGTCACTCAGATCGTAAATCTCATGAAAAAGAACGCAATCGTCTGCAAAGAGCCGAATTTGAATCGGGTCAGCTATTGCATTGATAATATCATTAATATAAATGAGAAACAACAGCGGACCGAGTACGCTACGTTGTGGCACTCCTGATGTTACTGGAAATGGTTTAGAGAAATGATCACCTATGCAAACAACTTGAGTTCGGTTAGTCAGATATGAAGACACCCAGCTAATTATGAAGTTTGGAAGACCGATCAGATGAAGTTTGTGAATTAGCTTACGGTGTGAATCTAGATCAAATGCTATACTGAAATCCAAAAATATAACACCAACCTGGCCTGATTTATTCAAAACACTTGCAAAGTAATGGATAACAGAGGTAAGCTGTGTTACAGTAGAAAAACCCTTCCTAAATCTATGCTGATAAGAGACAAGACATTATTTTCAGTTAGAAATTTAGTAATTTCATTGGCGATAATATGTTCAACTAATTTACCGCAACTTGAAGTAATGGAAATTGGGCGATAATTAGATACCATTTTTGCGTCTCCCTTTTTAAGCACCGGCACAACGCGTGCTGTTTTCCAGTCAGAAGGAAGGCTAGCAGATGATATTGAGGCATTAAAAATTATAACCAAAAATTTGGAAATGGCTTCAGCATAGCGACTTAATGCTGCTTAAGACTAGGTCTTGAACTAGGCGGAGGTTGTCTTCCTCCTTCATTCCTTTCAAACGACGGGTTACACTTTATTCATTCTTGAAGTAAGAAAATTCTCCGTCTGCGGCATTGGCATCATGGCCAGTTTGAAGCCTCGAACTCTTGAAAGATCATAAGCACGGCTCTGGCAGATTTTCAGTGCGAGAGCATATCTCCATGTCAATCAGAATTGTCGGTAGGAATCAGCATCGACTATTTGAAGTCTTGCTGCCTCAAATTGATGGGCATGATTCTGGCTGGCAGGTGATAATCCTCAGTATCCTTGCACGCTACATCTGAAGCCTGGCAGGCTAGAAGAATCGTGAACACACATCTTCATTGAGATCGTTGACAGGTGACGCGACCTTACACTGAATGGTTGGAGGAGCACTGGCTTTTCTGCGCTTATTTTTTCTTTCATCGTAGTAGTCTTCGGACGTGTGACTGTTCGGTGGGATGACGGAAGTCACGAGACCAGAGGGCATCGTTGATTCGGAAGGAGCTGTCAGCTTGGACAGCTGCTTTCGTATAGAAGCGTGATGTGGCTAACACTCAGGACCCTTGAAAAATCAATCGCCTAAAACGAAATTTACACAGCAAAGCAAGTAAATGAGAAACATGATTTGTCTCAATTTTTTTGCATCGGAGATAACATAATCCTGTAACATGGTGCAGCAAACTAACGCTATCATATATATGCCGCATGAATCTCACTGAGCATCAGCGAATTTTTTTGTCATCAATATATTACTGTGTTAGTCCTAAAACAAACTTTTATCCGTGGTATTTGCTACTCTTCTGAGCTTGCAACGCTTTTCTGTGGCCAGTTTTTTTCATCACCGTCGTGTGAGAGCGAAGGCATGCGGTTAAACTGTGTGCTGTGAACTTGAAGAAGTCTTTTCCTTACTCACATTGAAACTGAGTTTTACCGCGCAAAACTGTGGCACACAAGCAACACTGTTTCTTATCACTGAAGACATAAAACTACGCAGGAGACAGGACACGGAAAAGAGGCAGGCAGCACGAGCGATTTCTGTGTCCTATCTCCTGCAATTATAGCCTCTCATCACACACTCCTAGAATTTGTTATTAGGTTCAGTATGAAATGCTGACACTAGCCATTTTTGTATTTCTAGAAAGGTTCTTGACATGGGTTCCAGGAATTCTAAAGCAAATCCGGAGGGCCCTCAGTCAGGTACGAAATAATATTCCGTTTACTTGCACAGCCTACTGTTCAATCAATGTTTGCTGGCTCCCGTGAGCAGCGGTGATAAACATTCAAAACAGAGGTCCGCTGCCGTAAATATCCGGTAGAAACATCCTCTTGATCCCCGTCTCTTTGTAATCAACAATACAATTACTGATATATATTCACAAATATTAGATGCTCCTGCAGCGTTAACCAAACATATTGTCACAGCTGTTACTTGCTTGTGATCGAAATGCAACTAAGACAATAATTGTTAAAGGGTCTGACTTTTGTTTGTACTATGTGCTTAATAATGTTTCTGGAAACTTGAGAAAATGAGAGAGCATATTATAAGGATGTGTTAAAAGGTGCCTCCCACTTTTTTTTGTAATTAAACTTTATTATACCTTCTAGTGCTCCGCCGTTTTGATTGAATGCGCTATGGCGACAATTTGAATGGCACGCACACTGTTGCTTTTAAAAAGGGTCTGTGTAGTACTGTTAGGGCACAGATATAGGGATCACAGACGTTTTTTTTTTTTTTTTTTTTTCCAGTAGAGCATCAATAAATCCCTGTAGTAGAAATAATATATGTGGCCAAACCAGGCTGAACAGGAAGATTTGTTGTGGACTACGGCAAAGCCTCAAAATGTTTTCTTTTGGATATAGCACCATTAAATTTGGTTTTTGCTTTTTAAGAAGCTGCAAGCGGCTTCACGAAAATAATAAAAGACGCGCGTTGAAAGCCTCTGAGATCAAAACAACGTTTTGCGAGTTTAAAAAGACAATGGTCAGCAATATTATGTTTTTTCGTGCTCCATAAACACTGTATGTCTATTCACTTTTTGTTGTACCCTGTCATTTGCGTGCAAATATGCAGATGAGGGCCGTCTCAAGGTTGGCGACCGAGTGGCCGTCACCATGGAAGTGGAAAACTTCAGACTTCTTCAGAACAGCTACGGGGGATGGGAACCCAACATGTCTCTCGTAGGTATCTAAATCTTAGTTTTAATGTCACGTAAATATATCGAAGGTGCAAATGAAATGAAGCTGTGAGGAATTGGGTGATGTTGCCTGTCAACCCTGGTGGCGAACGTGCCAGAATTTAGGAGTGTAATGGGCTACGCAGACATAGAATGCCCTCATGTGTATACCAGAACTAGAGGTTTTCATGGCAGGCTACATGCTTATAAAATTTAAAAGATCCACTTCTTATTTCCATGTAATCGGGTGTGGAGTTTGACACTCTTCATTGTAGGCCTTTACAATAAAATGATTTGATCTCTGACAACCACCACTGAGAAAAACTATACAAACCCAGTAAGCGGTAAAACGTCTTCTCAAATTGTACTGTAGCGAAAGGGAGTCTGCAGGTTATGTCTACTAGCATAAAGTTTTCTAGGATTCATCAAAATAAAAGAACCTTTTTTTTAGGGGGGGGGGGGGGGGGGGGACTAGTTGGAAAATATTCATTTTTATGAAAGGCACGAGGCGCAAACACTATGAAGATAGGATGGAGTCAATGTGAGGATCTCTGTTTGTGAGAAGCTCCCTGTCCGGTCTTCCTTCGTTGTCTTTGTGTGTGTCTCAAGCATATAATCAAAGTGGTTCATGAAAGCTTCGCTGAAGCCGGCTAGTGCATCGTAATATATGCGTCTGAAATGTGGTTAAGTTATTCCTTTTGAGTCGTTTAACTTGTTTGTAGCGTGTGAAGAGGGATGATACATGCAAATGTTTTGGTTATTTAATTAATCGGCATGCATCAGTAGATACAACTACAAGTCTTTATACACTACAACTTCGAGGTTGCTTCTTAATTTTAAAGATGAGGACGGGTGTCAGTTCCATAAAAATGAAACTGGCGTCATATTTTGATGCAGACTTTCAGGAAATCAAAAAGTAAATGTTGTAGTACATATGCAGAAGCCTTTCTTATCGTAAGAAGCGTTTACTGAAGCGGTTTTAGAATGTCTTCGATCTTTCTGCAATGAACAGACTTGCCGCCAGTTACTCGGCGGCCCCGGAGATTACTGTTTCATTGCCATTTTATTTTTCTCGTTGCTGAATAAGTTACGTTGATATTTTTACGATTTGCCACCGCCATGTGCGACTACCGACGGGGCCGCAGCGCAGCATCAGGCAAAGCAGCGAGCGTTTCGGCCATTTCGTCGCCGTCCGGTCGGCCGCCCAACGTTTCCTCCCGCGGGCGTGTCTCGGAACGCTGGCCAAGCCCGGCGCTCGAGAGAGAGTGCGTCGCCCTAGCCCGTCTTGGAGGTGAAGGAGATTTCTGTCGCGCCACCGACGATTGAGCCATCTCTACTTGTTCGGATACGAAGTTTCTCCCATTCCCTATGAACTGACAAGCGTATAAAAAGCAGCGGCAGACTCCGCCAAGACAGAGACTACGTCTTCAGACGTCGAAAAGACGACGCCGGGCATCAGCTGTGTGAGCGTGTTAGTTTTCCTTCCGAGCAAGCTTCTCTGCTCGCTCCTTCATGATGTTGTATTACACGTTTGTTTTGTTAGAAGACGCCTTGTCTTTGCTGGGACCGTTGATGCCGTCCGCCGAGCCACGGAGCCGCCAGGCCAACGCTACCGAGGGGCCGCGACCCGCATTTAACAACTGGTGGCAGCGGTACGATTCCCAGGCGGAAACCAAAATCGAGCAGCTGGCGTCAGCGGCGGGATGACCAAGGCGTGACCGCAGTGCAACAACTGGCGTCAGCGGCGAGTCAGGCGAGACCGTCGTCCAGCAATTTGAAAAACGCGCAGCCGCTGCGTAATTCATCCGCACTGAAAGTAAATATCGAAATAGAACATTGCATAAATACCAACATGCGAATAACAATTGCAGCCTTAGACATCGCACTCACGACTTGACATCCCACGCAGATGTTAAGATCGAATGTGAAAATTTCATCAGTCATGGCGCTTTCTTCCTGGCCACTTGTAAGATATAAAATTGTGAGTTAGACTCGTTGACCCCTATCATGAGTCACTGTTCAGCGCATGAGCTTTTCAAGTGCTCTAGAGCATTGTTTTTCACAGATTTTCGGAAACGTCGGCGTCGTCCAGGCATTGAAGCCAGATGGTGGCGTCATGGTTCACTACAAATTGGCGAAGTCCACGTGGCATCTCAACTCTGCTGTGCTTGAGAAAGTAAGTATATATAACGAATAATTGGAAATATGATGTAAGCTTAATGAAAGAGGGCATGCGGGTTATGGGAAAGGATCATATTTATGCTAAAAATTTTGCAGCCTTCTTTACGATGCAAAACACATGTTAGATCGACAAATGAAGAGTACTTGCGAACTGCAGCAATGGACGTTTGTTAATCCTATTTAGTGCTTGAAATTATTTCTGACAATGAAGAAAAAGTCAGAGATAGCCTGTGTTATCGCTGCCACCTTGATTACCTTAGAACGTGAAGCCAAAAAATATTGTGACTTGTTTGCTTACTAGCTTCCGGCCTACAAGAAGGGCGACAGGGTCAGGGTCTGCGAAAGGCTTGAAACACTCAAGGAATTACAGAATGGGCACGGAGGATACACTGACCAAATGGCTGGAGTAAGTGGATAACTTACTGTTTTGATTTTTTTTCTGTGATGTCTTGCAGGAAGGGTAACACTTTTCTACGCATCCGTCATAACATGGAAATAGGTATCGGAAAGTATGCATGAATCAATCTTGTTTCTGAGTATTTTCTACGCATCCGTCATACGACATACGTCGTATTGTCTATTTGCTTGTCTAGTTTTCACTTAGTACACCTAATGTGCAGTTCAGTTCGCACTAATTGAGGAAGTGGTCGAAAGTAAAGCCCAAATTACAGGCAGAGCAGTTCGATATTTTTATTTCGTTTTCAGAAAGTAAAGTCTACCTTTCTCAAGAGAGAGCATGAATTGATCAGTCTCGCAAGGAGGAGAAAATAAAAGCAAAACACAGACGAATAATTTGACTACTCTAAAGATACATTGCGAGACTTGCCTGATACTATTAATAGGCTGCCAAAGGTGTACTGCTTGCCTTTATAGTATTTCTTAATCCTGCCGAATTATGTGCTGCCCATGCGGATACTGTGCCATCGCTAAAGGTTTAAAGAAGCATGGCGCGATTGCTGTTGCAAGCTTTGCTGACAAATGTTTAAATGAATACACCACAGATGTTTTTGTAGGGGTTCAAAATATGCGCTCAGATTTGTGTTTGAGATTGCGAACACAACTAATTTTGCTTTGTAGGTAATCTCCTCGCACCCGCCCTCCAAACTGCGCACACAGAAGCACTGACTGCTAGACATGCGCGCACACGCAAACTCAGGAGAATGCTCTCATGCTTTTTGTTTCAAGATAAGCATCGCGAGAATACATTTGCTATATTTGAGGGCATGTGACTCGGCATAAATGCTATCGTAATCGCAAAATGTCATCGCATAAAGTTCGCATCCTTTTTTCATGCGTATAAAAATTCACTTATGGTTTTATTTACAGTGCGTCGGAAAGGTGGGCATTGTACTCGGCATACAGCCCGATTTCGACATATTCGTGAAAGTGTGCGGCCACACATGGTTGTTCAATCACCTCTCCCTGCAACCTGCTCCCGGTGCACGTGTGACTGACTCAGGTAACACTGATGGCATAATATGGCGCTTTGAGATAATGCTTGTGATGCAGGCGTTAAAAAGTGCAAGGATCACAGAATTAGTTCGGATCTTAGTCAGCCTTGATTTTAAGCCGACACCTGAAAGTTGAAGGTCGGGAAAACAATTACCCGAATGGAAGTCGATCCGAAAAATGAGACTGAGCACAGCTACAAAATGCAAACGATATTCACTTGCCACGAACCTGTTCCCGGTGGCACGTCATTGCCGCCGCACGTCTCCTTGTCACAGTCCCCTTTATTCAGTGCACGATTTTTGCTTGCACCAAGCGCATTCGAAATGCGTCACTTTCTAAACGAGTATCCAACAAAGCCATCTAGAATCTGGTCTCTGGCTGCAGTTATACAGCTCGTTACTACTTCTTGAGACGCCAGGTTGATGCGCTGCATGCCAGGGTTATGGCGCGTATTTCAGTGAGCCATTCGACATAAAACAACCTCAGCCGTTCCTCAAAAGGCTTGTTGATGCCAACCCTAGGATGTTGTAGCTGAATTACATTCCGCCAGGTTAAGACATCTGCACGAGATTTGACGAGAGCAGCTTTCACTTCGTTGGCCAGGTGCCCATGGGATCAATCGGAGGCGAGGATGTAGTTTAAGTGTCTCTGGAAGTAGTTGCAACATCAATATAAAATCAAAATTAGTGTGAACTGCGACGACATCGCATTTATACATACAAATACTCTAAAAGCCTCGCACATGGGCTTAGCCGATTTCAGAGCGCCGTTAGTTTCCATGGCGCGGGATGACGGTTCATGAACTGTGGCAGTCCTGCGTCA
Organism: Amblyomma maculatum; assembly: GCA_023969395.1. Taxonomy (NCBI): domain Eukaryota; kingdom Metazoa; phylum Arthropoda; class Arachnida; order Ixodida; family Ixodidae; genus Amblyomma; species Amblyomma maculatum. Next base: position 114,369 of record JAJIZL010019978.1, on the reverse strand, counting down.
ACCAAGAACTGGCCATAATCTCAAGTAGTTTCACCAGTTAAAGTGCTGTCTTGTGAATGAGTTTCCTGACAGTACCACTATCATGCCATTTTTCAACTTTCATTGAATGGCCGTGATTTAATTATCAGTTAATAATACACATTTAGCCTATCGTGTATTGTGTTACCGTTTGCGTTACCTGATTACCTGGAGCCTTCCCATCGGCAGTGTGCCTGATCGGAGTGGCCCCGATGCGGCGGGCATGTGCGTAGTTGCGAGCACCTGGCGCCATCTGGCGCCCTCAAGGTGAGCAGCGACGCGTCGCGAGCGCTCTGGTGACTCATGGCACTCCGGTAATGCTAACGGTAATGTGGCACTCAGTATGCTAGATGCACCTAATAAATCCTTCTATCTGAGCCGCTTTCGCAGTTTTATATTTCATTTCGTTAAAGAAAACTATCGCCCTAAATTCCAACAGAGCAGTTACCGCGGAGATTCTAAGAATTTGGAAACGGAAGTCTCTCGACTTAGGCTAAACTTGCATATGCAAGTCGCGCACTAATACTGAATGCGAGCCCGATGTTTGTTGTTTCAGTATTTAGGCATGTTTGGGCTTGTGGGCTCCCAATATTTGAGTTTAGATTACTGCCTTGTAAGCCTCCTCAGTCTAGTGCAGGATGTTGTAGAGTAGGAAGGAAAATGACGGTTGTTCAACGGTACTTAATTATGGTTATATTGAGCGAAAGTACCCGTCGCAGTGTTCTTGCGCATTCCCATCGAGATATCGGCTGGGCGGGGTACAATCTCGGAATCCTGGTAGTTACACAGGCGAGACATAGAGGGCGGCGATGCCGCGTGCTGCGGCCATTATACAGGCACGCAAGCGTTAGAGGATGGTAGACGACTTTGTTAAGCTCCTTACGAACAAATTGGGGCTTTCGAACAAAAAGGTGCGTAGGCCACCCGGGACTCCACTGATACATCGCAGAGCTAAGTTTTCGGATTTAAGCAAGAGCTTGACGGATTAGATTGAGCTGTGATGCTTGTAGGTTAAAAAAATCTCCTCTGAGGCTGTCTCGACATCAGCGGAAGTAGTGTCTTTGCTGAAGTTTAAGAAATAAAAGATTAAAAAATATTGCGAATCATGCATACTTTTTGATTTCAACAACCTGTGCATTCTAGGTGCACCTTATGCACATAGCAGAGGGGGACTATTGCGCTATGCAATTTTGCACCTGTTGGTTTATCGTTACTGGTGTCTTTGTTTTCAAAAATAAAGCTGCAATAACAGCGAAATCAAAACGACCTAAAAAATGAGATGAAAAAGCCTGAAATGACTGCAGCTGTTCGCAGAGGCTGAAGTGAGCATCACTGCAAAGTACTACAGCCCTAGTAAGTGACGTCCCCATACACAGTGAAGTACCACTGAACATTTAGTTCAGTAGACTTTAGTTGTGTGCCGCAGCTTCCGAAAAAGGAAACATTGACATCACGACCCCACTGTAGAAAGCAAATAGCTAGAGGATAGCTAGCACCATACTCCTAGAAATACATACAAAACTGATGCGTACCACCGCTTCTTTCAATTTTTTTCAATAAACGCCATAAACTGTCGAACAATGTTGTTTTACAGCAGCGACAAGCATCAGCTAAAGTATTTTTTAAAGCTAATAAAGAAACCATAAGAGTTTAATCCTGGTTGCAACTAATATCTAGCCACAGGTGTGCGATGACATACTGTTACGTGGTTTATTTACAGGGGTGTTAGATATGCGTGAATATATTTTCAGATTCTAGCTGTGGAAATCTTTTCAACGATATATGACTTGACGTTGTAGTGGAAATGTTAATTTTTGATCACAGTTAACGTATTAGAACTGTAAGTATTGTAGTGTAATTGCACTAGATATAGCTTATTCAACGACGTATGACTTAATGTTGTAGCCCAAAGTGCAACTTTATTAAAAATTACCCACTTTACGGCGAATAAAACCTAGAACTACTACAGTGCGATTATACTGAACGTAAGCTGTGCTGTCCAACAATATATGACGATGTACCGTAAAAACTGCTCACCACAATTACATTCTTCAGTGTTAATATGATGCGTAATCAGTAAAGCAGTAAGTCATGTAGTCATGCAGCAGTTCACCACAGTACACTATACTTAGGGAGACTTCTCACTAGGCAGGCTGCTCCAGTTTGACCCTGGCTGGGATGGAGGGTCACTGGGCAGTTTCCAAGCTTTCTCGGAGTTATACATGAAATCGTACAGCGACCACTCTAAGATATGTTTCTTGTGCCTAGGAATGACATTAGGCTCCTTTTTTGGTCAGATGGAGAATCAGATAGAAGGGACGTCATCCGGGCCTTACTGCGACTGGCGATGCAAGACACTGAAGACCCCATTGGACAGGTTAGCTGGAGTTTATTTGACAATGTTTGACAGTCTGTGGTGCACAAAGTGCTGACTGGTCCTCACTAGGTATTTGGCAAACGCTGAGCAGCTGTGTTTACGTTTTCTGCAGCCGCGCTAGCACTTCGTTTATGTTTTTTTTTTAACCTCCGTAACACAAGACTAGGACTTGTATTATGTAGAATAGCTACCTGTGGTCCGAAACCAGCTTTTAGAAGGCGAGGTTGCAGCTGGAGTGAACACACTTTTCTTGCTGGCAATGCTCAATTCTGCACGTGAACCTTTTGCCACTGTGTTCAGTTTGCTGTAATCAGGTATTTATTATCCGCATACTGCAAACCCCCATGGGGCTTTATTACAGGAGTCAATGAAATGACACACTTTTGTGCAGACTTATTAACGCGATTATGTTCAAAGTACCCGTTACTAAAATCCGGCGACAGCGTCGGTGTCTGCGGCGGCATTGTGACACAAAAATAACTGGTATGGGGCTGACAGGTGGTAGGTTTTAGCTGGAAAGACGAAACACTGATTATTTTATGGTTTGTGCGACTTAATGTGACAGCATGTTACAATAAATTTGGGAGAAGCTGTCAACTGGGGTTGCTCATTCGGGGTGGAAAGGTGGAATAAACCTTCCAGTGGTCTTGAATGCTTCGTAAATTTATATTATATTTTAATAATTTTTTGTACATATTTAGACCCAGAACCATAATAAAAAGCAGCTTAGAACATATACAAGAATGCAAACATCATCACCAATAAATAAAACAAACTATTTTCTCAACAAAAAGTAACAAATATATCCAGTTATACGAGATGCAGTTCATTACATTCACGCACATATTATGATAATCGGGAGAGCAAAGTTATTAATACAAGAACAATATGCCTATTTAGGTTTTCCTGTAGAATCTGTCAAGTGCGTTTAAAGTTTATAAGCTCTCAGTAATTTACATTAAGAGAGCTGTGGAGCAGCAAATACTATATCAAATTCAATAGCCCCGCTCGACTATAGTCAGCCTTGCACCCTGAAAGGCAATAGGGGAATCGCTATGCTTGCAAGTGCTATAATAAAGGCTCACAGCTTTCTTATGAATAATCTTGACTGTGTACTGGTTACATTTTAGCGTGAAAACCATACTATATGCGTATTCAAGGATCGGATGTTTAAATGACGTAAGCAAGGTGTTTAGCTACAAAAGTCGAGTGCCCTAAGATGGCGCTGTAAAAGGAGAATGGCGTTTGCATTGAATTTCGGGTTAGCTGTTAGACATGCGATGGTGAAGTCGGTAGGAATGAATGATTACATTTAGGTACACGATGCTCCGACACACTTGAGTGACGGTATTCTTGAGGGAATACGATCTAGTTCTTTCTTTGTGTAACGTCCGTGGAATCATTGTTTTCCGGATTGGTTGACACCTGCCAGTCATTACAGCACTGGCTGAGCTTCTATATAATTTGCTTAATTTGATCCGTAGTTTTCTTGACCTGTTCATAACGTACTCAGTCGTCCGCAAATGGAAAGATTACAGTGCTATATTTTTCAGCAGTATCGTAAATGCAGAGACAAACGAAGATAAATAATACATAACAGGATAAATAACTATAGCTATAAAAACCATAAGTACGAGATACAGGTACGTGTAACAGTTTCTATGCTGGAAATGGCGTGAATCGTTATGCTGCTGCATCTCGTGGGGAATTCTTTCCGCAAAAATTCTACATGTATTAGTTCGTTATTCGGTTCGAGCGTACTAATTATACTGCGGGAAAGAGTGAACAGAAAGGAACTCCGAAAAGAAGCAGCTCTACCTATCAACTGACTACTTTCCTTCATTAAATATTTCCTAGTGTATCTTCAAAATGCCTGTGATTTCCCCATTTGTATTATTCTTCGCCTCTGGCGGCCACATTTATCACTAGCATAAGTTGCATTGTAACAGGAGTGTTTAACTATTATGTCATCTTGGTTTCCTGTCCGAAGTTCGTAATGTTGTAGTGTGTAATGTTTTGCGTTTTATCAGATAGTAAATTATAAAAATGATAAATTCACTTTAACGAAAATTATCTTAAGCAACGGTTCTAATTTGGCTGTAAATTATTACATTTTCTGACGCCTAGTCCTTTATGGGGCTCTCTTTGTACTCCCGAACGGAAATCTAAGTAGAAAAACTTGAAGTTGCTCAATTTCACTTCAGTTCTAAGCACTAGAATTTTCACCACGATTCAGTTTTACAGCTAGAAATGCATACACAACGCAATAATGATATACAAGAAATAAGGACAACATTTCAATTTTATTAAGGTAAACATCATTTGATCATTCGTTATAATTATTTCCTACTCGTAGGGAACCAGTTGTAAAATAAAAACTCTGCTTTCACAGCGACCTAGAAGGCGAAACTTGGGCGAATCGCCATTGCATGCTGCATGTTTCCATGGCAACGAGGTGCTGGTGCGGACATTGCTAGAGCACGGAAGTAATATTGAAGCCAAAGACAGGGAAGATGACAGACCCTTGCATTACAGTGCTTTCGGGTGAGTGACGAATTTCCGCAGGTTTATCGTTTTGAGTTTCGTTTAAAGGAGTTGAGACACCATATGAGGCTATAAAAAGTACGTTATGGGCTTCGTCTGAATATGTAAGGTCCTCAAAGGCAAAGTATTGGATACAACAAACAAATGAAATACGTTTTAATTCCACTCCAAAAAGTCGTTAAATACCCTCTTTCATAATCGAGACCCATCGCTAGCGCGATAATCACTCACGTATGAAGCTTGGAGCGATGCAAGTGAATAGTGATAGCAGTATGTCGGGACGTGCTATCAACGGTGCCGCGACGGGCGACATCAGCCATCCGTGCTGCACCAGCGGTCGGTGGGCAGATCGCGGGTGCCGTGTCGCCGGTGCGCCGCGGCTTCCGCACCCGATCTAAACTTCGCTGATAATACTGACTAGCTTCCCTCTGTACTTTTTCGAATTACATATATGCACCACAGGACTATATTTCATCACTCAGAGTGAACACCGATCAAATGTTTAGCTAACGCTAGCCCCCACAGCAACGAGTAGGCCTAGCACGTCCGCGGGGTTCGTTTGAGAGATGACAGATGTGCAGAGAGAGTTCGGAAGTTTTAGTGAAAGCAAATGATCACAGAATATAGTTTTGATATCGGTGATCGGAAGTCGATGGTTCTTGGCATCTTATAGGATACATATAATGAGCGGAAAGCGCCACTGTCAGGCGGCATGGCGTGCGCACATGATCGGTGACGAATACTGTAAGCGCCCAGAAGCAATCGCCAACTTTACCCGCCGCGGTGGTGCAGTGGCTAAGCTGCTCGACTGCTGTGGCTAAGGATGAGGGAACGAATCCAAGCCGCGGCGGCCGCTTTCCTATGGAGGTGAAAAGCAAGGCGCCCATGTGCTGTGCGATGTCACTGCGCGTTAAAGAACCCCAGGTGGTCTAAATTTCCAGAGGCCTCAACTATGCGGTCTCTCATAGTCAGAGCGGCTTTCGGAAGTTGAACCCCATAAATTAAACAACTAGTAGTCACCAACTTGTTGATGTCGCTTGCGGATAAATTGCACCGTTTCAATTGATTTAAAGAATGGTTGGCATATAGACTTTTTAATAAAGCGATTTAAAGTCGGGAGCGCTATCAAATTGGGTGAAATAAATGCATACGAATCAGTGAGAAACACCAGTCCGACGCTTTAATCCGGTTATGAAGCGTTCCCCCATGTTACAATTACAGCGTTACAATTTAACGTAAAACCGGTGAAAATTTTAAAATATTGTTTAGCTTAGGGAGATTCTTGCACTTCCAGAAAATGATTCTAGGCAAAGTTGCCGCGTATATAAACAGCGGTAGCGCTCAGGTGGAAGCAGGCTGAAGGAACTCGATCTGTCATCGGTTCATTCAGATGGGGAGGGTGCGTGGTATATGCTGAATCTTGTGGTACTATCACGACGCATTCATTTACGAATACCCAGAGGGTTTGGCAAAAGTGCAGCAGAAAAAATTAGGGAGGCGCCACCGCTATGGTGCATGAGGACGGCGACTGTTACGACACGCGTTTTCCTTTCTTTATCCCTCTTCTTCATTTTCTTTCTTTTCCATTTTCTGCACTGTCAGCACGAGGCAGCGGAAGTGGCGCAGCTACGGAGCCAGTAGCAGGCCCGTGCAGTTTCTGTTCTTTCTTCCTACAGCCACAACAACAACAACAAATATTGGCTTTACATTCTGAGCATTTTGACACCTTTGAATAGCCACTTCTTACTTTTTTTTTTTTCATTTATTTAATCATGCACTCGATATTGCCTATAAAACACCAATCAATAATATATTACCCACAAATTACCTCGATACCATTTTTATTACGCAGCCACCGATTATTTCCGATGCGCGGCTCCGGCAATCCTGCTACTACGAGGTCGAGGTAGTTTCAGCCGAGCTAACTGTATGAGTTATCATTAAAAATATGCGACTAGAGCATGAACGACCACGGTATTCAGAGCCTTCTCATGGCGCGGCTGAGGGCGGGACGATGTGGAAGGCGGCGGATTGTGGTCAATTCGGACAGTGAGACATCACGCTGTTGGAATATGAAAAGGGTATCGGCTCTTTGAGGAGCTTTCGCGGCTACGAACCACCGATACGAACGTCCACCAACCAGCAGCGTTGATGCGTGACAGAGCTAAAGCAAATATTTGAGAGAAGCTTAAGCGTACCTCTCGGTTGGGGAACACGGTCCCGCCCTCGCGGTTGCTAGTTTTCTCAGCACATATAGATGATCCATCTCATACACTTGGCCGACTTTCGACAGGTGCTGCAACGCGTACCATGTGTGCCTGAGCAGACGACACGAACGTACTGCTTTACGACTTTTGGGCACAGGATACAGCGAGCTAGACAATATAGTGCAGCTGAGGGGCCCTTAGCTGGTCCCCAAAGCAGGGCCGTTTCGGCCCAATTTCAAGAGAGTGCGATCGCAACGCCGCCAGAAACCAATGGATTGCATGGAGCTTGAGCAGTTGTTATTTTGCTGTCAAAACCTTCAGGGTACTTTATATGTACCTAAAAACAAATATTTCGATTTAAGCGTCAGGCGCAAAGTGCAACACAAGTTACCAAATTTTTTTTTAGACTATGTCAGAAACGCCATAGCAACGCGTGTAAACGCGTTATAATGTGGCCAACAGCAGCGTCACCGCTTCGTGCCCCCTTTTAGAATACAGCTCCCCCTTGTGAAATCCCTAGTTCCCTGTACTGTACCCAGGTGATCGATGTTGCATCTCCTCCTGTTCTCTCTGACGTCAGAACACCGCCCACCACTGAGGAACAGAGATTGATCAGTATAAATAAGGGAATAAATTATTTGCTACATATATATCTGAATCTGAGAGCGTGCGACACGTGTCCCGGAGCAACACGCAGTCTTTGATGCAATAAGTGATCTAACCAGAAAAAAAAAAAATTGGTGTCACAGCCCCTTTAGGGGTGTATTAACAGCGTACTTATAAAAAAAAAAGTGTTACATAACTCTTCAATACGATATAGAAACTGGGCCTTTAAGAAAACACTATTGCTCATCGCAGTTTTCAGGAAAGTATCCTTGACGCGCGTTTTTTGACTGTATATGATTGAATGCCTTTTTTGGTAACATTACAATACTATAGAAATCAATACTTTCTCTTTCGTGTCCTGTTAAGAAAACACACATACCTAATGGTATCACGTTACTGTATAAATGCGAACGCCTGTACAGAAGCTATTTTTCGAAGAAAAACTTGAGCGGAATGTCCCACTGTGAAGAACTGGATGACGTATATTTCAGCAGAGATGGGGGGTATCACAATCAATGACGCACAGGCAAGAAATGTTTTGCCGCACTTCGCAGTGACAACGTTTTCCCTCTGATTTTTCAGAAAACAGCCGGGAATCATGCGCCTTTTATTAAACGCTGGTGCGAACATCAATGCACAGAATGAGAAGAAGCGAACGGCGCTGCAGGTGGCAGTGCTGAAGGAGAACACTGACTGTGTGCGAACGCTTCTGTCCTACAGCGGTCGCATTGACGTTAACACAAGGGTATGCACTTCAGTTCGTGTTAGGACCCCTTTTTAGAGTGAACAGCCTCTGCAGCTTTTGCTGATATTTTGTTTACATTTTTCATTTGTAAACAGATTGTTCGCTTTTCTCCCCAATGATACTAAAGAAGTGCAGCGGAATTTGGGTGCTCTCATCTGCGTCTAATCGAGTATTCCTCTGAGAGCTCTCAATTCTCGTTTCAGGACTTCGTAGGAGACACGGCCCTACATGACGCCATCACCACCGGTAACGTCGAGATAGCCGGCATGTTAATAGACTTCCCTACTGTAGACATGAGAGTCATGAACAACCGTGGCTTTAATGCTCTGCATGAGGCGTGCTTAAAAGGAAATCACCTGCAAGTATTTGATTTTTTTCTCATCGTTTTCAAATAACTTGCTTGTGCTGTATTTTATACACGCCCAATGAAATAGGCATGCCGGCATTCGTTCGTTGCTGCTAGGGCAGAATGCTATTTTAGTGCTTTCACAGTGGTCGGTTCTTTAAAATTTACCTATAACTTGTTTTTCTCCTTCTGGCGTGGTATCTGCGGAGCCCTACTTGTAGTTCGATGCTTAACATCTACAGGACAGTGATTTACGGCGGTCATCTCTTGCTATATCGTCTGCAATGCTGTCCGAGCAAAAGCGGTCGCATGCTAGCCTGACTGATATGAAAAAAAGAAGGGACAAACGCTACCAAGGGAATACGTCACTTTCTCCAACGAACGCAAAAATTTATTCTCATTTCAGCATTGTTGAGAGAATCATCGAGAAGCGACCTGACATGGTGAATACGCCGAAAGAAGACGGCTTCACGGCTCTACATCTGGCCGCCAATAACGGACACTACCGCGTAGCAAAGACCTTGCTTATGAAGGTATGCGTCTTTCCTATGGCTGTTGCTAGCAAAAAGTTTCGAATGCATTTCTGGGGACGCGCAATAGGAGAAACTTTAGGGATTTATTTAACAGGAGTTTCAGGAATTTCAAACTCATATTCCTATGCGAGGACGCGTTGAGAAAATGTCCCCCATCGTGGACCAGGAACCAAGAAATAGCAAAAATAATTGCCAGAATAAATGAGAACAATTAGCAAAGCAAAATACAAAGAGAATGAATATAAATCCAACTTTTCGTTCCTAGACTACACCCTGCCATCCGTCGTGCAGCAAAACAAAAGTCGCGCCTTCTCGATTCTGCATTATTATCGATGGGCCTCGCTTCAGGATGGCTTATATAGAAAGGTAGCGGAATTGTAAAACAAATAATAAACACCTCAGCCACATATATTGAAAAGGAAAGAAAAATGCAGACTTGGAGATGAAAGAGGAGGCGCCTTGTCACTGAAGCTTGTCCTTAAAGAGCGCATTGTCCTTGCTCTTGAAGGCAGCTGGCTTCCTTCCTACATTTGCGAAACTACGTGGGCCGCATGTGATCCGCATGCATGAGACCCCGAGTATAGGTTGTTAAGGCAATATTGACACATGCCATTCATAGGCGACGAAGATTTGAACCGGCGATTCGGAGAAGACGACGAAGCGAAACAGTGCTCCGCTTTCGTGCTGCCCTGACTGGCTGTTGGTGTCCTTCGGTGTCAGAGTGCCAGAACGCCTTCTGTGTAACGTTACGTTACAAATCTGGTGGAGGAATCGCCAGGTATCGATCCAGTCCTGCAGAATCAACCTGCCAATACGGAGCTTACCCCCGTACATCAACGCCTCGGCCGCCGCCTACGTGGAGAGCCCCCTGAATTCGGACCCCTTCCGGCTGCTACCAGAACGACGCATCCTCAGACGGCCGTCGAACCTGCTGCAATGACATCTGAGAGCAGGCTTCCCACCCACATCCTGTGTCATCAGCCGCGAACACCCCCCTCCTTTCATGGCGACGTGTTCGAGGACGCCGAGGACTGGCTTGAGAACTACGAGCGAGTTGCTCGTTACAACGGGTGGACTGATGAGCGCAAGCTCCACAACGTGTACTTCGCCCTTGAAGAGTCTGCACGGACATGGTTTGAAAACCATGAGGCTGCCTTCCCATCCTGGGCAGCCTTCTGTCGTGATTTCAAAGCCACCTTTCCTAGCGCCGACCGCCGGGAGCGAGCAGAAGCTGCGCTACACTCGCGCAATCAGCGCCCGAACGAGAGCGTGCGTATGTTCTTTGAGGACATGACACGCCTTTTCAAGCGTGCAGACCCACAAATGCCTGAAGATAAGAAACTGCGTCACCTGATGCGGGGCGTTAAACAAGAACTTTTCGCCGGACTGGTGCGCAGTCCACCGCGCACTGTGGCGGAGTTTCTCAGCGAGGCAGCGACCATGGAGACAACGCTGCAACACCGAGCCCGTCAGTACAACCGTGACGTGAACATCATTGGGTCCGACGCACCTCCTGTGCATATCGGCAGCGACATAGACGCGCTACGAAATCTCATCCGTTCTGTCGTGCGGGAGGAACTGCAAGCGCTCCGGATGCCTTGCAACACAACAGCTTTTCCTTCACTGGCTGAAGTCGTCCGGGACGAGGTGCGTATGGCAGCTCAGCAAGTTGCTGACGTTCCCCAGCAGCGCGTTCCCCACCAGACGATCGACGCGAGGCCCACCTACGCGTCCGTATTACGTAGGGCTCCCCCGCCGGATCATAGTATCAACGCCGCAGCTCCAGCAATGGAGCCGCAGGATCCTCGCATGGAGGGACCCGCATGGAGCCGCATGGGGCCTCACTACTCCCCTCCGCCAATCTACCAGCGACCCCGTCAAGTATGGCGGCCCCGGGACCGTCGCCCCCTGTGCTATCATTGCGGGGAAGCCAGTCACCTTTACCGGGCGTGCCCGTACCGCCGCGTCAACATGCGGGATTTCGCCTCGGAGGAACTCCACCCTCGGAATGACGAACGGCCTACTGAGATTGCAAGCGACCTTGCAGCGCGACAGTATCCCGTAACGTCCGGTTACCAAGAGCGTCGGTCTACGTCCCCGACGAGCTACCGCTCTACAAGTCCCCATACTTCCCGACGCCGCTCCTCTCCCAGCCCTAGCCGGGAAAACTAATACCAGCGGCCTTCGGAGGCAGGGTCGCTGATGTCGGGAAATGTGAAGATCCTCCGTCATCGTCAGGCCGACCCGACGAGATTTCGCTTGTGTCAGGTAGCGACAGCATCCGGCATACTACCTCCGATTTATGTGTAACGATTGATGGAGTGGATGTCACCGCGTTACTCGACACTGGTGCCGATTATTCAGTAATGAGCCGTGGTCTCGCCCGAGAATTGAAGAAAGTTTTGACACATTGGTCCGGCCCGAAAATTCGCACGGCGGGAAGTCACTTGATCGAACCTGCAGGCAAGTGCACAGCGCGGGTCGGCATCCGTGGTTTTGTGTATGTCGGAGAATTTATCGTGCTTCCTGAGTGTTCGAAAGACTTGATCCTCGGTCTAGACTTTCTGCAGACCAACGGCGCTGTCATTGACCTGAAAGAAGCGCGTGTTTCCTTTTCGACGAAACGAGCCGTGGCGCGCATTGAAAACGAAGATCCGGGTCTGAACGTTTTGCGTATAGTCGACGATGACGTGAGGGTTCCGGCACGTTCTAGTGTGTTGGTTCTTGTAAAGCATGACTTATTCCACGATTACGAGGGCATCGCGGATGGGCACCTTCCGCTACTACTCGAGAAGGAATTAGCCGTTGCTCGAGGACTCGTACAACTCCAGAACAGTTGTGCTACTGTCCTCCTGACAAATTTTGCTAAGGAGATGCGGCATCTCGCCAAGGACACGGCTGTTGCCGTCCTTCACGATGTTACTGCCTTGCCTCATTTATGCACCACCGCAGCGAACCCTAAAGAGGAGGCCGCACCTTGTCATGCTCTGCAGACCGTTAAAATTAACCCCGACTTGAGGCCCGATCAGAGGAATCTTCTTTCGGCTCTTCTGAGCGATTTCGCAGACTGCTTCGCCACAGGCTCTAAGGTTGGTCGTACTCCTGTCGCCAAGCACCGAATCATCACCGATGAGACCACGTTACCGGTATGCCAGCGCCCGTACCGGGTTTCTCCTAAAGAACGTGACGCCATTAAAATGCAAGTGGATGAAATGCTTGCGGACGACGTGATCCAGCCTTCGACGAGCCCATGGGCATCGCCAGTGGTCCTTGTCAAAAAGAAAGATGGCACCTTGAGATTCTGTGTCGATTACCGAAAGTTAAATAACGTGACTAAAAAGGACGTCTATCCGCTGCCCAGGATTGATGATGCCCTCGACCGACTACGCGACGCCAGGTACTTCTCCTCATTAGACCTCAAAAGCGCATACTGGCAAATTGAGGTGGATCAGAGAGACCGAAAGAAGACTGCATTTGTGACGCCCGACGGCCTATACGAGTTTAAGGTGCTTCCGTTTGGTCTTTGCTCTGCACCGGCCACGTTCCAACGTATGATGGACACGGTTTTATCAGGTCTGAAGTGGCAGTCGTGCTTGGTGTACTTAGATGATGTCGTTATTTTCTCGCCTACTTTCGAGCAACACTTGGACCGGTTGCGCATCGTGCTTCAAGCACTCAAAGGCGCGCAACTAACGATCAAGCCTGAGAAATGCCACTTTGCTTTCAAGGAACTACGCTTTCTCGGCCATGTTGTCAGTGCACAGGGCGTTCTCCCTGATCCCGAAAAGACTACCGCAGTGTCAAATTTTCCACGCCCCACCGACAAAAAGGCACTTCGACGATTTCTAGGTCTTTGTTCATACTACCGACGCTTCGTCCAAGATTTTTCTAAGATAGCTGAACCACTGACAGCACTAACCAGAGAAGACATACCCTTCCTGTGGGGAGACGATCAAGAACAAGCCTTCCAGGAGCTTAGAAGCCGCCTACACAGACCCCCAATACTCGCCCATTTCGATGAAGACGCCGCAACCGACGTACATACTGATGCCAGCAACGTTGGCCTCGGCGCGATACTCATTCAGTGGCAAGGCGGAATAGAACGGGTTATCGCCTACGCGAGCCGAACACTCTCACGATCAGAGACGAACTATTCGACAACAGAGAAGGAGTGCCTTGCGGTAATCTGGGCCATCAGCAAGTTTCGACCATATTTGTATGGACGACCCTTCCGTATTGTCAGCGACCATCATTCCTTGTGCTGGCTGGCAAGCCTTAAAGACCCGTCTGGACGCTTAGCTCGTTGGAGCCTCCGTCTTCAAGAGTATGACGTCACTGTTGTGTATAAGTCGGGACATAAACACCAAGATGCGGATTGTTTGTCACGCGCGCCATTGGACTCCACTGCAGTGGAAAACGCCGACGATTTTCCCTTTATTGGGGCCATTACCCAATCACATATGGCTGACCTTCAACGCAAGGACCCGGAGCTGGCGCCGCTCATCGATTATCTGGAAGGACACGGTGGTAGAGTACCGCTTGTTTTTCGTCGTGGCTTGCAGTCATACGCTTTACGAAGTGGAGTTCTCTACAAGCGCAGTTTTGAAAAATCCAAAGAGACATTTCTACTCGTAGTGCCTACACACCTACGGCCTGACATCTTAAGCGCTTGTCACGACGAACCGTCCTCCGGCCACTTGGGAGTTAGTCGTACGCTTGCGAGAATTCGGGAGAAGTACTATTGGCCGAAATTATTACCTTCAGTGCGATCTTACGTAAAAACCTGCCGTGATTGTCAACGCCGAAAGACTCCACCCGTGAAACCAGCTGGATTTCTTCAGCCGATCGCTCCACCGAAAACTCCTTTCCAACAAGTGGGGATGGATCTTCTTGGTCCTTTCCCGAAGTCAAGTAATGGAAAGCGTTGGATTGTTGTCGCGACGGACTACTTGACCCGATATGCTGAGACCGCGTCGCTCACAAATGGAACTGCCGCCGAAGTCGCAGAGTTTTTTGTCCACGACATTGTGTTGCGTCACGGCGCTCCGGCTGTTATCATTACCGATCGCGGGGCAGCTTTTACGGCCCGCCTGACTAAGGCTGTACTGAACCTTACACACACTAGCCATAGACGGGCCACGGCATACCACCCACAAACTAATGGCTTGGTGGAAAGGCTAAACAGAACTCTGGCTGACATGCTGTCTATGTACGTGGATATAGAGCATAAGACCTGGGATAAAATCCTCCCATATGCCACGTTCGCATATAATACGGCACTTCAGGAGACGACGCGGCTCACACCCTTCGAGCTTGTCGTCGGCCGTCGAGTGACCACTCCACTGGATACAATGCTGCCCGTATACACCGACGACGAAGATGAGCTTGACCTGGACATCGCTAGTTTTACCCAGCGTGCGGAAGAAGCACGGCAGCTGGCAAGGCAGCGCATATACCTACAACAGCAACTAGACGCTGACCGTTACAACAAGGGACGGCGCTTCGCTGCCTACGAGCCTGGAGACTATGTCTGGATTTGGACGCCCGTTCGTCATCGTGGGCTGTCTGAAAAATTGCTGCGCCGGTACTTCGGCCCATATCGTGTCCTCCGCCGCCTCAGCGACGTTACTTACGAAGTTGAATCCGCGACCCAAGATCCCTCAAGCCGCAGACGACGCAAGTTCACTGATGTTGTACACGTCGTCCGGATGAAACCCTACCACGATCGCCCCGCTGACTATTCTTGAGACTGATGGTGCCCCGTTTTGTGTTGTGGTATCCCACACCAACCTAGCATAACATCTGTCAGCTCATCGCATCAAGCAGCATTTGCAGCATCGAGGCGATGCTGCCAAGAAGGGGGGCAATGACACATGCCATTCATAGGCGACGAAGATTTGAACCGGCGATTCGGAGAAGACGACGAAGCGAAACAGTGCTCCGCTTTCGTGCTGCCCTGACTGGCTGTTGGTGTCCTTCGGTGTCAGAGTGCCAGAACGCCTTCTGTGTAACGTTACGTTACAATATTATATAAGCTATAATCCGGGAATAAAAATACCATTACGGAAACTGTCACGGTACGCCTAAGCTGAACAGTTGCCCCTCCAGGTGAACACAATCACTAACTTCAGTCGACACATGATTTAAGATATGCTACCATGTTTTAGATGACTCTACCGCGACATTATTCGCTTTTATTATCAAAAAACAAGCACTACATACCTCGTAATTGAGAGCAAATATAAGAATGAAAAGGCTTTATTGCTCCGGCATAGCAATTAAGCTCACTGAGTGAACCAGATCATCTTGTCAATGTCGCGCGCGAAGGCAGATTAGGGTCTCTCTTTTAATATATATATATATAAATAATGTTAAAACAAGCAATGTTATAATCGCATCCCGTGTACAGTGACGTAAATATGTATATATGTATATGTGTGTAAATATAGTATACAATTGCTTTTGCTTATGTTTTTTGGACGCTCATATTTGTAGTAAAGTAATATACCTAAAAAGCCACTGTTAAGAAGTTAATTCACTCTGTTATCTACATCCGCAAGGGCATGTGCAGCCTCAATGTTCGAAACCTCAGTGGAGAGACGCCGCTAATCTTGGCGACGTTTTTCGGCCATTTGGACATTATGGAGCTTCTGGTCGAGGCTGGTGCAGACGTAAACATACAGGACAATGACGGGGACACTGCACTTCATGTCGCTGGTATAACTCACAGACTGCGACAGCTCTCGTCTTCAGCGACGGCTAATGCTCCCCACTTGATGGCGGTGAGTGAAAAACGTTTTTCGTAGATGCGGTGATAGTACCACTCACCAACTGCTGCTTCAGTTTTGGAGTGCTGCGAATCTGTAGCTGTACCGCGCATGTTATTGTACACATTCACTGCGCAAGACGCCTCACTTTGAAAAAGCGAACGGCAGACGTGTACAGGGTCAATCACACTTGAACGGAACGAGGCTTCGTGTAGATGCACACATGTGGAGCTTCATTCCGCCCAAACCGGTAACAAACTGATGCAGAGTGGCAGGCAGACTAAATGAAATGCCACCTTGACGTATCTCATCTTGTGTGCCAATGTGCATTGATTCGTGACTGAATTAGATGTAATGGCATTCTGCAATGTGTGGCCAAGCAGATCGGTGTTCCCGCTAAGTGTGATTGACCCAGTACCATGACGAGGAGACCAGTTATGAAAGGGCCTATGAAGTGAAGGGCTGCGTGCCAACTGTAGCTACGTTCGATTCACCTGCATTACATGAACTGGTTCTTGTGGTGCTGCACTTCACCATTTCAGCGGTGGAACCGTCCGATCGTGGTGGTGCAGTGGTTAGGGGGCCTGACTGCTGTGCCTAAGGATGCGGGATCGAATCCCGGCCTCGGCGGCCGCTTTTCGATGGCGGCGAAAAGCAAGGCAAGCATGTGGTGTGCGATGTCAGTGCATGTTAAAGAACCTCAGGTGGTCGAAATTTCCGGAGTCCTTCACTGCGGCTTCTCATAGTTTGAGTCGCTTTGGGACGTTAAACCCCATAAACCAAACCAAATTCAGCGGCTCAACATGATGGCACCCTCTGCACGATGCCGTTCGTTTCATCAAAGTGGTAAACGTCGTGCAGGTTCAGTTCACGACAAGGTGAAGAAAATTGCTCACCTTCTCAGCAGTGAATGCCAAAATGGGGCAGTTGACGCAGCAGCATGGAAGCAGACCACGGCTTGCGTGCTATAACGAGAGCAGTGCGCGAGTTGGACAAGGAAATGGGTGCGCGTGCTTCCCACCACAGCTAAAAAATTAACATGTGCATGAGGTATAATATGCATTCTGACTTCAGTCATGACAAGTGAAATATATGTGTGCGTATTGCGCTCGCTGCCGCAAGGTTCACATGTATGAATCGAAGCTAGTTCGTGGCCAGTGTTTGAAACTCTGCCGCGGTGGTGCATCAATTAGGGCTCTCGACTACTGTGCCCAAGAATGTCGGATCGAATCCCGGCCTCGGCGGCCGCTTTTGTATGGAGGCGTACAGCTAGACGCCCGTGTGCTGTGCGATGTCAGTGCACTTCAAAGAACGCCAGGTGATCAAAAATTCCGGAGCCCTGCAGTATAGCGTCTCTCATAGCCTTAGTCGCTTTGGGACGTTAAACCCTATAAATGAAACGCTCTTTGGAAACTAGTCACTTTATTCGAAATTTTGATGTCAACTAATGTTTGTAGCATACACAACTGATAGCATGAATGCAATCGGCTGTGTATTGGAGCCAACATCCTGATAACGCGATAAGTTTCAATTAACGCATCACAATAAGTACGCACAGTTATTGCCATGGACCAGTCTCGATTAATACAGCGCACCTTAAATGCGGCAGCCACGGCGGAATCGAAATCACATGATCACGACTGAAGTATCAGCCTGAATCATACCGCATGCATATGTTTACTTTTTAGATAAGTTATGAAGCACGCGCAGCCGTTTCCATTCGAAACTCGGGCGCCATTCTCACTAAAGAATGGAACCACTCGAGTCTCGTCACCGTTTATTACAACGCGCACGCCCTCTTCGCGCGAGTCACATGCATCTAGGCTGGTTTATAACGACACATCGTTGCCTTGTGCTATTTGAAAATTCGTTAGTTTATTCGATACGTCGTGGCCGGTTGATGTGAGCGGCACTGAGCCGACGTAGCTTGTTGGCGGTGCCAAGGCCAGCAGATGGCGAGGCCACCATTCTACAATTAATTTATGAAACAGTCTGTCGACGCTGTGCTTGAATTGGTGAAACTGGCGTTGCACGCCCGCGGCAACACCTTAAGAGTATACGACGCGTGTGCAGCGAATTCACAGAAATCTAACGTATCTAGCATGAACGCACCTTGTATCTACATTATTTGTTTTTCATTAGCAGTAATTACAGCAACAAATATTAACTAGGAGAATACATGTGCCATATTAGAAGGGTCGGGACCTTGCGCGGTGTATATACAGTCAGGGCTGCCGCATTTGGGCACTCGGGTCAGTCAAAACTTGAGCATCGCGGCCGTGAATCCATAATTAGCCGGCAGGGCTGATACTTGTCAATAGCACTGTCACGTGGTAGTTTTTTTTTCGCATTTCACGAACTTTCTTTAAATGTAAAGCAACAAATAGGCACGTAAGAAGTGCTTTGGTAGAAGAAAGAACAGTCTATTGTTTCAGAACCCCCTACGCAACCTAATGAACGTACTTGATCCTAAACTAAATAATAATTTTTCTCTAAGATGAAGTACGCGCAATATTTAGGATGAATATAAAAAAAATTTGTGAAGCACTGCACAACGGCAAACAATGTTTCACCCTGCTACGGTCTGTAATGACGTATAGCAGCCTATTAGTTTTATAACTTGGTGCAACAATATAACTACCGGCTTATTTTTTATTACCTTATTTACGGGGCTTAATATGTCAGCTCAATTATCATAGCCTTTATCTATGCAAACAATCTAAGCGCATAAAAACACAGAGCTGCTAATATTAGAAATGCTAATTGTTTATTTGGACGATGTTATCCGGCTCAAAACGGCCTGCTCTTTCCACTTGTTTGTATGTTAGTTTTGGTTAGTACTGTAAGCCTTTGTCATGCACGTAAAGAAGATCTGGCGCAAAAAAAATTACATTAATCATTTAGCCATAACTTTGCAATGACGTGGGCAACAGGGGTAACAGTGCATTAACAGCAACAGGCCAGGAATAAAAACATCAAAAGAGAAAATATGGCACCATGCGAGGAAACCTGACATTATATATTTGTTAGGGAAATACAAGATAATAGGTAATTTCTGTTTCACGCCACCGTGGTGTTGACAGCATAACAAGCGGCAACAAAGCTGGTGGTACGAAAGGAATGGTGTGGCTTTCGAGAATAGCGCACTTTTGCTATCGAGAATTAAGCTGTGCTCTTGTGCGTTTTTCTTCACAGTTTTTCCACGCTCGGATAATTCGGGATTTACGGTTCTGTCGTGTTTGAATACTTTGTTTCTTCTTTATTTGGATCTGGAGATTTATTTCCTGGTGCGAGTTATTGATTTCTGACTATATTGTGACCGTCGATGATCGTCTTGAATGAAAAAAAAAAAAAGCAAAATCTTGCTTTTTAACGTACACGAGAATTGGCAGAGAACGCGGGAATTACCACACGTTTACTGTATACGAGTACGAACCACCACAGTCTAGTTTCAATTTGTTACGCAAAAGCATGGGACAAAGCGGCATTGGCTCAATGAAGGCGCATTGTATGTAGCATAACATAGAATACTCGCAGTTGTGCCTTCCTTCCTTCTCTAATAACATCGGGTCAGTAAGCCGCAATACTGAATTTGCGTAGTTTCTAGAGCTGACATACGCTTTAAAGTGGCTGGAACTTGCGTCAAAGCTATATCCTGTGATGTGAGTGAATGGGAATACTTGATGCGGTCGTGTCTCTCAAGCGGTGCAAGTTCATTTTTATTTTAGTTTCACTTCATTCCGGGAATTAGTGCGCTGTGCTTTAAATTCAACTGTCATGCTCATTTCACGCAGTGGTTTGAGCCGTACCTAAAGCCGCTGGCGGTTGAGTTAACTGCGTTGAACCTCGAAATATCGGAGTCGATGTTCTGAATAAATATGCTGCGGTTTAGATTAGCAGTTTTGCAGTCGGAATAAGTGCACCGTGTGCAGAACGTGATTTGCGGCACAGAAAGTTTTTACTGGTGAACGAGAAGCCTGTACGCGCATGCATCCAACGTAGTGCAGTTGACATGTATAAAAAAGTCGGGATAAAGTCAGGCCTGCGCACTTATTCACAGACTCTAAGGAAAGGTGCAGCTATGTTAACCGTTGCCGTACTGATGCAGATCGGACGGCAGCTTCCGAATGACCGCCTGGCTTCTGTCTGCTACTTGGCCAACAGAGGAGCCGACCTGTACAAGAAGAATAAGTGCGGCAACACACCTTTAGAGATTGCCGAAGGATTTGATGCCACTGTACATGTACTCAACTGGGCTTCGAGAAGGTCAGTATTGTTCGCACACTCAACGCATCATCATATATTAGATTAAGCATACGTTACTTGACTGACATTCTTTTCGCTTTTTTCCTGCTTTCCCAAGTACCGCCCCCTCATAATCTAATGTTTCTCAGGAAGTAGTTGAGGTTAGTTGCTGAGCCTTACCTGCATTTATATGCGCATGCATTCAGAACTCATTCGCAGGTATACACCGATGTTTTGGTTAACTTGTCGCAGTGCATTTCTCCTTAAAATGTATTAACCAGTATTGAATTAGCACAGCTGAGACGCGATACTCAAGGATGCGGCTATATCGTAACCTCTAGGCCGACTGAGTGTAAGCATTAAGTTTATCTTTCCGGTGGTGTCAATGCGGCTTAGCTTGAGCGCGCGTTATTAAAAAAAAAAAAAAAACTCGACCTCACAACTATAGTTCAGGATACTTCAAAGCCAACCCAGCGACATACAGACAATTGCAACGCTAAATATTAACCGTAAAATGTTTTTATCGCTTGAACCACTCCCTTATATCCACTGGAAATTGACACACAGATGTCTTGCAACAGTTCATTCTTCTCAATACCAGTTTAGATGTAGTGCATGCCTCATTCGATCAGACATAATTCAAAATCTGCTTCGGCGACTGAAAAGAAGCCCCTTTCGCTTTTGTGGCACTTTTAGCGCCATCTGATGAACGTTTGCGGAGCGCAAATGTAGCGAGAGCGGGATTTTAGCGGCCCATCTGAAAATGCTTCCTCAGACTTTTACAACACTGTTTGACAAAAAAAGAGAGTTGCTGTTTTTTAAGGAACGTCTAGAACCAACTGGAACATTTGGCAAACTATTATGTTTTGTTTTATTATACAAGCTGAAAGCAAGAACTGAATCATGCTCGTGTGGGTTGCTGAACTCGTGCCATTAGTAGCAGGAAACGCTCACAGACTTCAATGCGTTTTAGTGTTAAGAAATTGCTAGAGTAATTATCATAGGCAGCGATGCGGTAGGAAATAGAGAAACCGGCCTTCATCGGCATTTTTCGTCTAGAAGCCGCCTTAGTGCAGAAAGAACGGTTCACCAGAGGGTCCAATGAGCTCTGTGACAGCCATGCCGGCAGTCTCGTTTCTAGCCTATTCCAGAAGACAGAAAGGCACACCTTCATCGTGATCTATATTCTAAAACAAAACCAAAAAAGTATAGATAAGATTTTTGCCAGCTGCAATATCTGCTAACCAATTCTCGAGCACTTGATAGGCAGCCGGCTGAAATAAACAGCCAGGGAGCAGACAGGGAGTGAAACACAAGAGATTGGAGTGATATAGAGAGCGGTCAGGATAAAGGTACGGTTTCTTTAAAACCTTCAGGCGTTCATGGCCCATGCACTTGGAAACCTTCATAGATGCAAAACGTTTGCGCGTGCTCAGCCGCACATGCTAGTAAAACCACGCGGAGGCACACACGCACGCAGTTTATAAATGGCAGTCCGCGACGCACATCAGTGATGCTATAAATCTCGTGGGCTGCGCGCACGCAGAAAAAAAACTACTTGCCAGTCACGCGAGCGACGCGTCCTACCGCCAAACATAAACACATGTGCGCGGAACTGCGCACTACAGCCGAGGTGGGGCGCCTGTCTGCGATCGTTCAAGGTATCACGCGGAGCGCCCTACCACTCCACGCAACTGTCTGGTGAGAAACACGCCGGAATGTTAAGCCCATCTGTTAGGCGTGCAGAAAGAGATTAATAATAATAGTTTCCTGAAAAATACGGGAACTATCCTGCGCTGACGAGAGAGCCATTATATTGCCTTGAATTACGCTATACAGCACTCCGTAGAACGCGACCATTCCGTGGAGCTGTTCGACGAACACGGCACAGTGAAGACGCAAGTGCTCCAGTGTTTCAACTGCGTCACATCGGCATCACACATCAGTTCACGTTGAGAGTTTCTTCAGACAATATCACGTAATGCCAACTCGGAATTTAATGCCATTGTTCATCAGCCTGAATGGTTGTGCATTGGTTTGGGCACTTTACTACTGCGGCCAAAGATGTAGGATCGAATCCTGGTCGCTGCGGCCGATTTTCAATGGAGGCGAAAAACAAGGCCCCCATTTGCTCTGAGATGTCAGTGCACGTAAAGAATGCCAGGCGGTCGAAATTTCCTGAGCCCTCCACAATGGCTTTTATTACAGCCCGAGTCGCTTTGGGAAATTAAACTCAAACTAAACAAAGACAAAGCTTTGTTAGGAAGGCGGCTTTCACGGTGGTGTAGCCCCAGTTCTAATTGTTTCCAGTGTACAAGTTTCTAAATCGTTGAAATATTCATATCACTTCAATTTTGGCAGTCGGTTCGTGGTTTCGGAGGCCTCAACGACGCAAAACGCTGCTGGGCGCGGCAGTGGCGGACAATGCAAGATATGCATGGAGACAGAGGCGAACGTAATCTTCAAGCCCTGTGGTCACAGGATGACATGCCAGGATTGTTGCCGTCGATGTAAAGTCTGCCTGACATGCGCAGAGCCTGTTGAGTCGAAGTTTGGTCTTGGTAAGTAGTGCTGTTTTTGAAGGAACATCCATTACGGCGTACATGCGCTGATATTTGTTCTGGAAGTTCTGGGGACATTTCATGCGTTTTGTTAGGGGAAACATTTATTTGTTAAAAATTAGTCCCGCCTTTTTATCGGCCACGAATGCTTTGCACTTGGAAAGCTTTCATGTAAAACTAGAACAACCAGTAATAGAAGCAAACAGTTCCTTAGCTTGTGTTTGCAAACCGCAATACTTCCATGTGCTGAAGATGGTAAAAACATGACCGGATGTAACGGCGTGCAGTAAACGGAAACAAACAAACAAACAAAAAGAACGACGAGTCGCATGAGCGCACACGTCTCGTCGTTCCTTTTCTTGTGTCCTCGTCAACAGCGCGCTGTTCGTTTCTGTCGTGCTACACCAACATGTCCAAACTACCAACTTCTTGGACCCCCCTGGTGTGGCGCAGTGGTTACGGCGCTCGACTCAGTCCAGTTCAATTCAGTCGTTCAGTCGTGTCCGACTCTTCGTGACCTTATGGACCATGTCACGCCACGCTTTCCGGTCTCTCACTATCTTCCTAACATCGCATAACTCCATCTGCAGTGCCTCGAGGATGCCATCTAACCATCGCGTTCGCTGCCTACCCCTTCTCCGGCGACCCTCAACCTTTCCCAACATCAAATCTTTCTCCAGCGACTCCTCTCTTCTCATCAGATGACCAAAGTAGCTGAGCTTTAACTTTAGAATTTGACCCTCCAATGAGCAGTCAGGGTTTATGGTCGACAATATCGACTGATTTGATCTTCTGGCAGTCCAAGGAACTCTCAAGAGTCTTCGCCAGCACCACAATTCAAATGCGTCAATTCTTCGGCGGTCAGCCTTTTTCACAGTCCAACTCTCGCATCCATACATCACAACTGGAAAGACCATAGCCCGAGTTATACGGATCTTGGTTGGTAGACTAATGTCTCTGCTCTTTACTGGGCGGTCAAGGCTAACCATTGCTCTCTTTCCCAGAAGCAGGCGTCTCCTAATTTCATGGATGCCGTCTCCTTCCGAGGTAATCTTGGAGCCCAAGAAGAGAAAATCTGTCACAGCTTCCACTTCTTGTCCATTGATGCTCCAGGACTTGATCGGGCAAGACGCAATGATCTTTGTCTTTTTAATGTTCAGTTTAAGCCCAAACTTCTCACTCTCTTCTTGTACGCGCATCAGAAGTCTCTTGAGTTCCGCTTCACTTTCTGCCATTAAAGTGGTATCATCCGCATATCTAAGTTTGTTGATACGTTTTCCAGCAATCTTCACTCCAGCTGAAGACTCGTGCAGACCGGCCTTCCTCATGATGCACTCTGCATATAGGTTAAATAGGCAGGGCGACAGTATGCAGCCTTGCCTCACTCCTTTCTCAATCGGAAACCAATCAGTAAGACCATGCCCAGTTTTGACTGTGGCCTCTTGTCCTTCATACAGGTTCCTGAGGATTCAGATGAGGTGAATTGGAACTCCCATCTCTTGGAGAGCTTACCACAATCTGCTGTGATCTACGCAGTCAAACGCTTTCGCATAATCAATAAAGCAGAATTAGATGGGTTTCTGGACATCTCTTGCTTTTTCCACGATCCGGCGAAGGTTGGCAATTTGGTCTCTAGTTCCTCTGCCCTTGCGAAACCCAGCTTGCACGTCCGGAAGCTCCCGATCCACATACTGCTGCAGCCTACCTTGGAGGATTTTCAACATCACCTTGCTAGCATGCGAAATAAGCGCGATCGTGCGGTAGTTGGAACAATCTTTGGCACTGCCTTTCTTTGGAATGGGGATGTAAACGGACCTCCTCCAATTCTGTGGCCACTGCAGGGTTGTCCAAATCTTCTGACATAATGTATACAGAATGTTAACAGCGTCATGGTTGAGGTTTTGAAGCAACTCAGCTGGAATGCCATCAATTCCGCTAGCTTTGTTCTTAGCAAGGCTGGCTAAGGCCCATTCAACTTCACTCTTCAGGATGCCCGGTTCGAGATCAGTAATCGCAACCGTCTTATGTTGGGTTTGCACATTCGGGTCCTTCTTGTACAGTTCTTCTGTGTATTCCTGCCACCTCTTCTTTATCTCTGAGGCTTCAGTGAGATCCTTGCCTCGTTTGTCCTTTATCATGCCCAGCTTAGCAGAGAAGTTTCCTTTGATATCTTTGATTGTCTTATACAGAGCTCTTGTGTTCCTTAGTTGGCTATTGTCCACAACTGCTTGGCATTATGTTCAGGAAGGCATTCTTATCTCTCCTTGCTATTTTCTGAAAATCCGCATTGAGAACCTTGTATCTTTCTCTTTCCGCCATAACTTTTGCCATCCCCCTTTCCTCAGCTATTTGCAAAGCCTCTTCAGATAACCAGTTTGCTTTCTTGCATTTCTTTTTCTTTGGAACTACCTTAGTAGCAACTTCTTGTATTATATCACGAACATCAGTCCACATCTCTTCGGGCTCTCGGTCTTCTAGATCTAATTCTTCAAACCGATTCCTCACTTCCACAGCAAATTCTAATGGAATTTGATCCAGATCATACCTGAAAGGCCTTCTAGTTTTCTGCGTTTTCCTCAATCGAAGCTTAATTTTGGCAACAAGAAGCTAATGATCGGTGCCACAATCGGCCACAGGCCTTGTTTTTACTGCTTGTATAGCGCTTCTCCATCTCTGCCGGCAAATAATATAATCGATCTGATTCCTGTAGAGACCGTCCGGTGAAGTCCATGTGTACAGGCGCCTCTTGTGCTGTTGAAAATGAGTATTCGCTATGGTCAGGTTATTTTCTTGACAAAATCTACTAGCCTCTGCCCAGCTTCATTTGGCTCACCAAGACCGAACTTGCCTGTAATTCCGGATATTTCTTCACTCCCTACCTTAGCATTCCAGTCTCCTATGAGAAAAACGACGTCTGATGATGGGGTGCGGTCTAAAAGGCACTGTAGGTCCGCATGAAATCTCTCAACGTCAGCTTCTTCAGCAGTAGTGGTCGGTGCATAGACTTGGATAACTGTTATGTTGAAAGGGTGACCTTGGATCCGAAGTGAAATCATTCGGTCGTTTTTGGGGTTGTACCCTAGCACTGATTTGCCCATTCTTCTGTTTACTATGAGGGCGACCCCATTCCTTTTCTTGGATTCGTGCCCACAATAAAAGACATAATGGTCACCGGAGTTAAATTCTCCCATTCCGGTCCACTTGAGCTCGCTGATACCCAATATATCAATGTTCAATCTGTCCATTTCTCGCTTGTCGACATCCAGTTTACCTTGCGTCATAGATCTTACATTCCATGTTGCTATGTGATATATCTCCTTGCCACATCGGACTTTCCGGTCGCTTCCCGACACATCCACAACTGAGCGTCCTTTTGGCTTTAGCCCAACCGCTTCATTCGTCCTGGAGCTACTAGGAATCGCCCTTTGTTCATCCCCAGTAACATGTAGGACGCCTTCCAACCTGGGGGGCTCATCTTCCGGCGCCATATCATTAATGGTATTGTGAATGGCCATAGGGTTTTCTTGGCAGGAAATACTGGAGTGGGTTGCCATTACCTTCTCCAGTGAATCACATTTTGTCAGAACTCTCTGCCGTGACCTGTCTATCTTGGGTGGCCCTACACAGCAGAGCTCACGACTTCATCGAGTTTCTCAAGCCCCTCCGCCACGACAAGGCAGTGATCCATGAAGGGCGACTACTGTTCCCAATAATGCGGGATCGAATCCCGGCCTTGGGGGCCGCTTTTCGATGGAGGCGAAAAGGAAGGCGTCCGTGTGCTGTGCAATGTCAGTGCACGTTAAAGAGTCCCAGGTGGCCGAAATATCCGGAGTCCTCCACTACGGCGTCTCTTTCAGCCTGAGTCGCTTTGGGACGTCAAACTCCACAAACCAAATCAAACCAAACCAACATCTTGGTTCGCCGTTTAGGTACTGTATATTCTATGGCGGCCTCTCTAGTCATGAAAGTCAGGTGGAAGTATTTGCGCTATTTGTCTTTTGAGTGATCGAGGTGCGGTCCTCGCAGAGACCAAGGAGAGGAAGGGCTACTCATTGCTTACTTAAAGGGCTCTGAATTGGTACTTGCCCTAATATTCTAATACAAGAAGTCTATAGAGGTGGTGTTTCTGATTATTGAAGTAAATTTTAAAAAGTTTACGTACAGCCAATAATTTAGAAATAATTCTTAAAAAGGGCTCCTAACGACCACTCGCAAAAACAAAAAATAGGGCGACCATCTCCCCTCACGCCCTCTCCTCGATGACGTCTCTAGGGCTTGCTGGGCGCGCCCACTCAAAGGACGCTCCCGAGTAATGCGGGCGGTACGGGGCCTGGTGAGGCTGAGTGCCGTTTTCCTAGTTTTCCTCATATTTTCTTGCGCGCCCGCGAGCGCTGAGTTTAGGGGCAGAGGACGAGCGACCTTTTAGATCGCACATATGCTGTGTGCTAATGAAGCATATGCTTAACATTTTTCGCTGCCGAGACAACTGATGTGAGTTTTAGTAAAGTGGCGTTTATTGACTACACTTTGCGTTTTAATGAACCAAGTCCTATGCACGTATTTACTGCAGACGGGACACCCATCAGAGGCACCGAATCGAATCAGAAGGCAAACGCCGAGCCTGACAGAGAGCTGGACAGCAGAATACGAGAGCTCGAGGATCGCCATACGTGCGGGATCTGCATGGACAGACCACGTGACATGGCCTTCCTCTGTGGACACGGAGCATGCGCAGTGTGTGCCGAAAACCTCTACAGGTGCCACATGTGCCGTCTTCCAGTAGAGAGAAAGATACCACTTTATTAAAACTGTTTCCTTCCATACCATGTAGCAACGTGGACCTACTGATATGTGAGGAGAAAGTCAGTTGACTTTAACACATCTGGGGCTACTTTCTGCAATAATTAATAGCTGAAGTTTCATAACCTGCCTGTTCGTCCTTAGCAGTTTTCGGTTGTTAATTCGAGCTGATATAGGCAGGGAAACAAGTAAACAAGTCAGTCGACAGCTCTGGTTCAATGCTGACGATGACATCTAATCAGAATACATGATCCCAGTAACGTTCTTTTCAACTGTCCTTTAGAATCCTCTATGTTTAAAAAAGAACGCTTTCCAAGAAGCTGCGAGAAATTTGACATTAAAAAGGAAGTGTGAACAGTTTTAATTGACAATTAACTGAGCAAGCTGACACTTGATACTGGTGTTATTTGAGACAAACTCGGAATTAGAATGAGATGACCTTTGTCACTCCTCTATGTAAAGTATCGTGTGCTGAAATATCCGACGTCAAGTTCTTGATGTTTTTCTCTTGTGATACTGGCGTTTATTTCGCAAATATGTAATTAAAATGCGCTAAAACTACCACTATCAGCAGACGCCGAGAGTTAGTCGATGTGGCAAACTCTTGCATCTGGTAAGAGATACTTTCTGAGATGCAACACGCTTGCCACTTCAGTTTCGAACTTTTCTTTACATTCCCTCCTTACGACATGCTGAACGCAGCTTAACTGATGACTTCTCCCAGAGCGTTAGATACAGTACGGGAATTTTCGCTCCGGAAAAGTCAAATGTGATCAGAAACATTTTGAAATCTTTCTAAAGTAAATAGATCGACCAAAGGCAGTTTCGCATACGAAGTGCAGTCTTTTTATGACAGTCTCCTCTGGGAAAGCTCGCAGCTTCGTTTGTCTTGTGATAAAAGAGATCAGTGAAAAACATTACGCTGTATGGTGGTGCGCGCGTGGTGTTGTATGCTTCACAGGCAGTGCGCATTTGAAGTGATTATCGATCTTGTGATGGATGTGAACATATGTGTATGATTTGTTATATATGTCGTCTCTCTGTGTTGTTCCGAGCGTCTTGTCGCATTTTAGAGCCATTATGGTGACAAGCGTCTAATAAATTACCTGTAAATGGGGCCAAGGCTTTGGTTCGTAGCAAAGGGAATTGTATATCGCTCCTAGTTTTGGCACTGCGTAACACACAACCATACGAGTGCCAGTTGAATGTGCCTGCTCCGTGCGGTCTCATCTTCGTACTGCGCTCACTTCCTGTGCCATATACAATGGTGATGGTGGCGTGACGAATCCACGACAGCGACCTGAACTTAGCTCGCTGAACATTGAATTTCTTGCATATTTCCTTATGCCCTTCCTGTGAACAGGAAGATCTCTAATGCTGTGAGACAAACCTTAACAATCACTGTCCAGCTTGCGATGAGTGTTTTAAAGTTACTAAGGTTTATTTGCGGTCCTGCAACACAGTTTATTTTGCTTTCCTTCTCTTTTCTTTACCACCTTCACTTATACTGCATTTCATCCTTATTCTTTAATTCTCGTAATATATTTCACCTACTGCAGAAACCAGCTTATTTTGCTCGTTAACCTCTCCGGTTTTTTTTTTCTCCCCATGATTTTCACTTAGCAGGGAACACCGTTGACTGATGCATGGGAGGTGAAATGTTGATGTCACTATTAAATACCATCAAAATTGTGTTTCATGCTCTTACAAGCTCTAAGCTTGAAGGTGATGTTCGCTTAAAATGTTTTATTTCTCTTTGCGGAAATTTGAAAACGACGCATGCAGTGCTGATGCCTGTATGTCTGTTTTCATCCATCTATGGTTTTATGAACTAGGTCGGGCTCCAACTGTGATGCGACAGCTATCATGGAGGTGTCGCTCCTGGGATGTGCATTACAAAACTTCAGATATGATTATTGCTATACGCAGCGATGTTTATAGCAAGCATAATTAAAGTCATGTTGCATGAGAATAAGCATACACACTGCAAACCACACTGCAAACCATGATAGCCTGTTTTAAAGTGCCACTCTAAATGCTTCTCAACTGTTACAAAGAAAGCAACAAGATTAGGTTTATGAAGAAAGGTACGCATACTGCAAAACTTGGACATTCACTCCCGTAGGGAGTATGTAGTGTGGCAGAAGAAGACTGTATTGACATTGGTGGATCTAAATATCTATATTACAATGCTGTATTCGAATACAACGAAGCGAATACGTCTGCATCTGATACCGCAAGGTAAGTTGTAAAAAAAACAGTTCGTCTGTTTCGAGCAACAGCGTAAGCGCATAACCGAAAATCAGAACTGTCGTCTTTAGGCTCTGTGCGCTAAGTTATGTTGTATATAATATAAGATGGGTCCTGCAGAGGTGGTTGCGCTTTCTCGTGTGTGCCGCTTCCGACGTTCCCCCTGGGCTAAACTCTCTGGCTTGAAGTTGGGTGCTTTCATGTCTCGCCCCCTGGTCATAAAGTGCGTGACAATATATTATACATCAGTAGTCATTATTATTACATGTAGAGGCATTGAAATTCATTTATTAGCTTGTGAATAAATATATGTGGGCCTCTAAAAAAATGCAAATGTCAGCCTCTCACACGTCACATGAGCAACTGACACTGTTCAAGACGTGTTGCAACATAATAATACATCGGCGTTTAATAGGTTGTCACCTGCTGCTGTCCGGGAATTGTTTTCGATTGTTCAGGCGTCTCTCGGCCTATAGCCCCGATGTTCGAATGTAAAGTGCACACAAAGGTACAAATGAATTTTTAGGATTTACGAAACCTATATAAGAAAAACTAGCGCATGCTGAGCACTCAGCTATATTTATTTAAGTTACCCTCTTGGCCCGGTGGGCATCATAGAGGGGTGTGGGACATTCGTCTTTCTCCTGTCTGTATTGCGCTATTCCTAAAGATGAACGTTAACACACCCGCCTAATAGAGCGTATCCATCCGCTCTGTCCCCAGTTATCATTCATGTAGATACGTCGGCTTGCCTTGACCCCCAACGGGTAACACATTAGACTGTGTTTTGTATATAATTGTGGTTCACGTATTCCTCGCTGGGTCACTAATAATGTATTTTGCACCAGCTAATTTCCCCCCCGCTGCCGGTTCTGCAGCAGTTAGGGACTCGACTTCTGTGCCGAAAGATGCGGGATCGAATCCCTGTCGCGGCGGCCGCATTTCGATGGAACGAAAAGCATGGCCGCCGTATATTGTGCGATGTCCGTGCCCTTTAATGATCTTTAGGTGGTAGAAATTTCCGAGCACCTTAACTACGGCGTCTCTCATAGCCTGAATCACTCTGGGACGTTAAACTCCATCAACCAAACCAAACCAGCTAATTTTTAGAAAGGACTAAAATTGCGCTTGCATATGAATGGTTTATCTTCTTCACAAACTCTCAACAAACAGCGCCGCAGTGTTCTGCATTGGAAGCTTCGGGAGTGACGATCACTTGCGTAAACGGCTCGTGATGACTCCTTCTGCACGCTTACGCGCGCTTAAGTACGTCTTGTGTAAGAATAAATTCCTTGCATGGCCAGTTGTCGAAGTTTATTTGTTGATCATACTGACGGTACTTTAGTTACCGCAAGCACAGTAAAGAAATAATAGCTTACGCTTTCTCTTTTTTAAACGGAATAAACGGATGCCATTGGCCCCGGCTAAGAGCTCAATGTTCGTGCAGCTTTTGTGTTTGTTTTCATGGCCAGTCTCTCTACGTAGAGATTACACAGCGTAGAAATAAAAATTGCTAGCTTTCTTCAACAATGTGTATATGTACGAATGGAACTCATTTAAGGAACCTGGAGGAACTTGCACGGCTCAATCTGAAAACTGAGCAAGCTTTGTTCGGCCTGCCCTACAATCACCTTCATAACGTAATGTTTACGCACTGCGAATCGCACAAAATGTGGGGTCATGCAACTTAGCTGGGAAAAAGCGCTGTAGCTGTGACAGTAAAGCATAGGGAGATTAAGATGAAAGCAGGACATTAATAATTGGGAGTGTTCATTCGTCGTAAAACGTTATAGTATAAAAGCACGAACTTTTGTGCCTTGTTCTAATTCTGTTTGAGTCCGATTTTTTACGCTATACCTACCTGATTGTTTAACATTTCCTTTTGACAATAGTTGAACTGGTTAATTATCATCTTCTCTTTCGTGATTTCGTGTAGTCTTATAATTGTTTTTACCAAATGTTCCAAGGTGTTTTCTATGGCTATGAACCTGGTGGACTGCATCTCCAGCTCTATCTGTGTCGCCATCTGGAAGCCGACGCGTGAAATGGCCAACCCTGCCTAAGCGTGCTTATAACAAGCGAAAATATCCGCCGAGACGGTCAGTGGTCAAGACGCTAGGCTATGAACGCGAGTAGCCTGGTTTTAAACAGACCAGTTCGAAAGCGTTCGCATGGTTTTTGATTAGTGCGAAAGCAAACAAGAGGTCATTGTCAGTCAGAGGCTCCACCCCTCTTTCTGCTGGCTGGCGAACTTCCTGTGAGGGAGATTCGGGCGTTGGAGCCGCTGTAGCGGACTTTGATTTACCCACGCAAGGCCATGTGATTGTGTAATTAGCGACGGCACAAAAAAGATCGGATAAGATTCGTGGTCGGCGGTGGGGAGCATTTGAGTCATCATCGTCATCAGCCGTACTATACCAACTACAGGGAAAAGGTCTCTCCTATATTCATCCAATTAATCCGATCCTGTACTAAGCGCATCGACATGACCCCTTCGAACTTTTTAACCTCCTCCGCCTACCTTTCTGCTGCCTCCTGCTACGCTTTCTTTGCTTTGGAACCCACTTTGTTAGCCTAAGCGACCATCGGTTATACTCTTTGCACTATATGCCCTGCCCTGCCCATATCCATTTTTTCTTCTTGATTTTCACTAGAATGCCATTAAGACGAGTTATTTCTCTGGCCCTCAGCACGCTTTCTATCCCTTAACCTTACACCATATTCCGTTCTATAGCCCTCTGCGTTGTCCTAAACTTATGTACAACCCTTTTCGTTAGCCTCCACGTTTCAGCCCCATATAGGTGAGTACAGGTAAGATGAAGCTGTTGTATACCTTCATGTGTAGGGCTATCGGTAAGCTACTAATCATAATCTGCGAGTACTCGTCAAATGCGCTTTATCCCAATCTTATTCTCCTATTTACTTCCTTTTCGTGGTCAGGATCTGCGGTTACTACATGTCTTAAGCAGACATATTCGCCGACCACTTCTGGTGCTTCGCTACCTATTGTAAAGTGCTGTTCCTTCACGAGGCTGTTGAACATTACCTTAGTCTTAGGAATATCAATTTTTAGGCCTACCTTTCTGGTTTTCCGGTCTAGGCCATCAATTGTGTAAGTGCTTTCGCACTAATATATAACGTAGCGAAGCTTCTCGCGGAGCCTAGCTACTAAGTTTCGTATTTGTAGTAAACTAAGGAACTAAGTAACTGTGATAACGTCAGGACTAACTCAAGCCAGGGGAAAATGGTTCTTTTATTCCGAGCGTTCATACATACATATACAGATAAGTGACGTCATATGGGTGCCGCTCAGAGTTTGTCGCCCGATACACATGTGGGAGTGTTGGCTGACTTGCTGGGCTATCACAGGAACGAAGGTGTGCTGGGTTCGATGTGCGTACGTTATTTCACTTGAATAGGTGTGCGAATAATTTCTGGGTGTTCAGGCGCCAAGATCGTGGGCATTCATAGCAAAGAGATTATATTCTCGGGGGTTTTGTGGCTATGGAGCCAAGGCTACGGGGGCGGAGCTTCCGTCACGGTGACGTATCTGACCTCAGGCCGGTTTCGGTTTCAATTCCGCCTTTGCTTGAAATAATGGCTTCCGAGACTCCAGCGACGCAGAAATATCTTTCTTTAGACTACTTAAGGTCTAATCGAACGTTTCTTCGCGGTTAATGAACATCACGCGCTACGTACGTTGCCGAAACTAGCGCATTACGCAAGCGCGCAGAAACCGACGGGTAGACGCCGCAGCAGCAGCCGACCTACGCTTCGAGAGATTGTCAGCAGATGACGCGGCCATCCCGTTTGCACGGTGTCGTTTACGGATTTGAAAATGCACTACACTAATATTTTACTGGCCTATATTGTTGTACAATCTTGATATAATAAGAACATGGGCATTCCTGTAATTATATAATATTCCAGAGCACAATTCGCGTAATTTATCAGGGGACTATATTATTCTGCGCAGTGAGCTGATGCGTTTAGGCTCTGTGGCTTTGGCTGCATAGCCACACAAACTTGTCCAGGGAATGAGTAATATATTGCTTGCGGAAGGGCGTTTCATATTGTGCAGTGCAGGTCGTTTGTTTCACTCGAAAAGAACGACCGCCAAAAGAACGCGAACACTTTGAGAACGGGAAGCGAAATGAAATACACGTGCCTTATTACCTAGCCATTTTATATACACAGCAGAAAGAAATGATAAAACTTGCCTACAGTCAGTTAGTTTAGTTTATGGGGTTTAACGTCCTAAAGCGACTCAAGCTATGAGAGGCGCTGTAGGACTCCGGATATTTCGACCACCTGAGGTTCTTTACAGTGCACTGACGTCGCACAGCACACGACCGCCTTGCTTCTCGCCTGCTCTGAACAGCGGCCGCCGCGGTCGGGATACCAAAATTGCCTCAAGCCCGGAAAGATTTACATAAGCTGTAGGTATTTGAAAAATCTTTTTGTTCCTCAAACGTGCTCCAATATATCGTCGTCTTTTTAGGTACTCGATGTTTATTATGAATAATTTTGAACGAAAATTAGTTGCGCATTCAGATGCCCCTGTCTTCATCGTATGCTGATCGTCTGCAAGATTGTGCTGCAGAACAACTTTGTTTTGTTGTAGAATACTATCCAGTGCTGTAAAACAACCTGTATAATTTTGTTGAGACACTGCAATTCGTTGTCTTTGTCCCACCAAGTAAATTTACAGGGGCACCAAACTGCATTTTCCACAGTCATCGTGAATATGTACACAATGAATAATACAGGCACGGATTAAAAATTCTAGGGGGCACTTTGGATCACTAAACTGCGATGAGGCGAAATCATCTATCTCGTGGTGGTCCGAAGCCCTTCACTAAGGCACCCCTTTCTGTTTTCACTCTCACCTTCACGATGACGCTATGGAGGAAGCTACCAGCCAACATATAAAGCCCCGCTTTAACCGGGCCGTATAAACGTGCCTACGTGGCCTATAGGGGTAACGTGAATGCAAGGGTAGGGCAGGCTGATTTTGATACCACCCTGCCATATGAAAGAGAGGTCTGAGTTAAGAGCTCTTGTCAATTGTAATGTCAGCAAGCCCTACGTCCAGCTATAGAGCTTGGCTATGCCAGCTACCATCTCCCACCCTTACAAAAATGCATGTTGGGTGTCTATAGAAATTCGGATCAGATGTGTCAACATACGCTGTTGCAACTCTATTGATAATCATCGACATCTTTGAAGGTGCCGCGTTGACCACATGTTGAGCTCTTTTGAAATAGTGGCCCATGTGTTTCTTAAGAGCGCTTTTTGAATTCGCACCACTGAAATTCTGTTGATTTCAGGCTCAACTGCTTCAGAAACTCTGCAAGTGACGCTTTTTGATTTTCTGCTACCTTTCCACTCCTGAACAACAGAAAATAGTACACGACCATCGGCTTCCCAGGAGCAGACCGGTGATTTTCATAAATGCAAAAGTAGTACAGTACATCTCCTAGCTGCGATAACTCACCACATTATATGTTCTGCTCGACCAATCAACAATCCTGTCAGATCAGTGCTTGGCAATGATAAGTTTAGTGAGGCTTAAATGAACAACAAAAACGATCTTGTTATTTTAAGCCCGATTATACATGCTCACCTAATAACATATACTCTGACCTGGCTAGATTGTTGATTGGTCGAGCAGAACATAGAATGTGTTGACTGATCGCAGCAAGGATATGTGCTGTATTACTTTTGCATTAATGCAAACGAGCTCGTGTCTGCCCCTGGCTAACCGTTGATCATACATCATTTTCTGTCGTTCCGCAGTGGAAAAGGAACAGAAATAAAATGCGGGTTAATAAGAAACGAAATAAGGATTGCATCGTTGCTGAACCCATACCATGAGCTGGGTTGTTTATTCGCTTTATTTCATTTCATGCTCAAGGTATGACGCCAGGCAGTTCTTTGTGTAAGATGCTGATACATCCGGAAACTCCTGGCATGCGTAATCTGAAATAAACAATGGAAATCATAATTAAGGTGTGGTATATACTAACCAAAAAAAATAAAGCGAAGCGATCTGTACGCTGCCCCACGTCATAGGTCAAGAAATTGCATTTCTTGTCTAAAATGAGTTGGCACTCTTTTTCACTGCTTAGTTAGCATCGCCGCTGCTTCCAGAACTCTCCAGCATTACCCTACGGCGCAGGTACCGTATCGAAATAGTACAGCACTGTGCCGAACAATCCGTCAAGAACGGTCACCATTTAAAAAAAAGAAAATGTCGCGTCCGCGGTAGTGACAAACCTCGTTCTCTTTATCTCTCTCCCTTCCCCCCCCCCCCTCTTTTTTTCCGACGAGGCTGGCTTGTCTGTCGGAAATATGTACATACGCGCTTCATTATTTTGTAGCACATACTGTACAAGACTGGCATCAACACGAAAAGGAAAAGCAAAACACTCACCGAAACGCAGACGCTCAGTTCGCCCCGCTTTTCCCTTGAATCCAAAACACCTGCGACTGTTCAACTTCTTAAACACGTTCTCTTCGCGCAGAAGCTCTATCCCAACAACGGACTCCTCCGAAGAGTTCAGTGCGTATTGGTCTCACTTCACTTCGCGCTCCGATGTGAACAAAATCAACTTCGTGATAACCGCAACCAAAGAACCTCCACACGATGCTTCGCTCACAGTGCAACATACGAGCACGGTGGCGGGAAAGCGCCAACTGACCCACCGCCGCACTCACGCATACCCGCGTCACCGTGCAAAGAAAACACATGCAGAAACGGGGCGCAGAAAAACGGTTTCACTTCGGGGAAAAGGGGAAGTCGCGGCCACGGCGCGAATCCGGCCATGCCAAGGCCGCCTCGGTGAGGAGAAACCGGAGAAACGGCCGAGAAGGCAGAGCAGAGACACCGCGGGGAGCCCCCTCCGAGCAACAGGAAGCAACCCCAACCCTCCCGTCTTGCTGGCGTCCGTTCGCGGGGCACGGGGAGTGTGCGTACGAAGGGGACAAGAGCAAGGCGGCCGAATGCGTGTTTGATAAAGAGTCACCAGAAGAAAACGCGCTTTATCCTTCTTTTTTTTAATCCAGCGAATGTTTTTGTTATTCTTGTTCACTAGTATCCGTGTGATCAAACCGTGATTATTAGAACACTCCAATACTTAGTGTGACTTAGTTTTAGCGTGGTGGCCACTTCAAAAAAGGAAAGAAAAAAAAAACTTTCGAAAGACAAGCAGAGCGGTGGAGGATTCCAATGCAGACTGTACCTCATTTTGCGGCAATGAGCTATGGGCAAAAACATCTAGGCTTCTGCAGAATGTCAGACACTGAAGCATATACTGAACTTTGCAACTGGCTTAATGAAGCTCTGCCCTGCCCTACATAGTAGGTTAAATCCAGGATCGTGTTCGTTAGTGCGATGACTCACTGAACCTATTTTTAATATAAAATATATATGTATATCCTAGCATTACATTTACCTTATGTGACATACAAAATATGATCTATTACGAGGTTTGAGTAGCATTCAGTGATGAGTTTGCATTAATAGTGAGGGGAGCCTTTGCCATCATAAAGTTTTCAGGGCCATATTTTCGCTACTTTGCTGCGAACTATCAGCTAGGTGTGCACCGTTAATGTTAAAAACTGTCCATATGCACTTGTCCAATAAACATGAACGTGCACGCAATTGGGCGCTGCTCTTATATTACGTTGCAGAATCTGGCCAATCGTTAATTTCAAGTGAGATCAAAGAAGCATAACGAAATAGCTACATGTTCTCAACATTGACGCCTAAAACCACTTAAAAACATGGGTCAGCACTACAGTATCCGCAATTTTCTTCGTGAATGTTGAAAACTGCCAACAAAAAGCATACAGAAACAATAGTACAGAAAGTCTATTGGGTAGAACACAATGAAAATTTTGTTGGCCGTGTGAAGACTATACTCAACTGGGGCCGAAAGTCTATCGATATTCAATAAATTCAAAAGGCGGTCAATAGTCCGACAATGGAGTTTCAAAACCCAATTTTGTAAGGGCACGTAAAGAAAGCGTTACGGACGGACGGATAGACACGATCCGCGATCACTAGCCATTGAAGGCTGTCGCTTTAAATAGTTAGTAACAACGTGAGTATAGTAAAGTGCAT
Organism: Amblyomma maculatum; assembly: GCA_023969395.1. NCBI lineage: Eukaryota > Metazoa > Arthropoda > Arachnida > Ixodida > Ixodidae > Amblyomma > Amblyomma maculatum. The sequence continues at coordinate 76,242 of JAJIZL010019978.1, read as the reverse complement.
GTATACATACGAGAATCTTCTAGGGGGAGCCGGAAAACGGTTGACATTACCGTTGTCTTGTCATATCCTTCAACGCCAAGCTAAAAATCTCCCTCCAGGTTCGTCTGTCTGTCCGTAACGCTTTCGTTACGTGGGAAGCAGTAGCTTTCAGCTCATAAAGCCGAGCACTAACTGGAAGTAGGGCTTCCTGACATTATGTTTGGCAGGAGCTGCCAACTCGGGTCCCTTCTTTCATATGAGAGAGTGATATCAGAATCAGCCTGACAAGATCCTTGCATTCACATTATCCCTAGACCACGCAGACACGTTCATACGGCTCGGTTAAAGCGAGGTTTTATATGTTGGCTGGTAGCTTACGCTATCTCGTCATCGTAAAGGTGGGAGTGAAAACAGAAATAAAGAGATGCCTAAGTGGAGGGCTTCGGAACCACCGCGCGATAGATCGAGGCTTTCGCCTCATCACTGTTTAGTGGTCCAAAGTGCCTCCAAGAATTTTTTTATCTTGTGGGCAATAAAAACGTGAGATTTCCCAATGATTTGCCTTAGGGCCTGAGCAACTGTCCCGAATTATTTAAAATGCTCATTGGCGGCCCGTATGTATAGATAACATATTCGGACGGACGGTTTAGGAACATTCGCACTGAAGTTAGCCGCTGGTTCCTAGTGATAGTTACCTTTTGCTGCCAAAATCGGGAGCTAAAATGAATTTAAGCCTATAATTTTTGTGATCAAAAATCCAGGACGGCTGAATAGAAGTTTGAAAGTAAAGTAAATTGTATCATACTTTGCGCGGTAAATCGTTTCCCTGAGATAAGCTCCACGAACTGTCACGGGCAGCAATCTAGGTCTCCTAAATATTGAAAAATGAATTTATTAAAAAATTCAAACACTTTTTTTATAAGAAACTTTCTCTCTCAGGTAGGAAGATAATAGTGAGGCTATGCACAACGTCACTTACATTGCCTTATTGATTCTATATTCCAACAATGATCTGGTGGTTGGCCTCCTGAGTAAAGCAAAGCCCTGTTTCGTCGAGAAGTCACGTGCTTTTGAAGCGTCACACACTCTTGCCACCAGTTAGCACTCAGCTAGGTCACATGACACTGCGAACTTGTCAATCTACGCCTACTCAGGTAATCCCTTAGTCGTACTGGCAGGTGGCTTGACAGCTGAAAGGTGACAAGGTTGATTTGTATCGGCGGAGTGCGTGTCCTCAGAAGACCACATCTAATAGCCGAGTCACCATGTGCTGTGGCATATTGCCTTCGAAGAAAGAACAGCACCTTCGCTGAAAAAGGAAATAATTGGTCAAGAGGAATTGAACCATTGGCCTTTAAATGGCGGCGCGGGACCGATACCTCTATAAAACATGGAAGGCCCATGAGTAAAGCGGTTGCTCAGATGCCTTATGCGACAGCCTCATACCGTAGTATTAATAGACAGCAGGCACACATCGTATGGCAGCAACACGTAGTTAAAATCAAGAGCACTATATAGGCTTACCAAGCAACCTTCATAAGTAGTACTCCAACTTTGCTATTTAGCGTTTTTACGCAACAAAACTATTTAGCCCTGCTGCTCATAACACTAATCAGGACTAATAATTAGCAACGAATGTAACCTTACGTTGCATTGATGCATATTATTCAAACCGAAATTCTATCACATCCGCTCATAGGATACCGAAGGGAGCCCTGAACCTTCTCATCCGACATAGTGCAGGTGTACTCCTGCTGCTGAGCTGTTTTTATTGCGAAAGCAATACTACTCTAGGTTTCGAGCCTTCAGCGTAGCGCGGCCGCACCCACGTGACGCTGTGACGTCACATCCCACGTGACACTAAGCTGAGAGCTGGGCTACCAACTCAAGTGGTCGGCGTAGTGCGGCGGTAGCCACGTCTTACCCGCGTGACGCTGTGACGTCACGCCCCACGTGACACACGGGCTGGCAGGAGCTGCCAACTTGGGTCCCTTGTTGCAGGTGGGACGGTTATGTCAGAATCAGCCTACTAGCACCCTGGCATTCATGTTACTCCTATAGGCCACTAAGGCACGTTCATTCGGCTTGGAATAAATATCTAGGCACAAAGGAGTTAACCTTAGTTTTGCAAGATAGGGGGTAGTTTCCTCGAAAACAAAAAAATTGTACGGTATATCTTCAGAGGTATAAAACGCTGTTTTTGCCATTTCAAAATGTTGCAAGTTTGGATACCATCATTTTGTCATCAACTATATTTTACTCACTAAATATATGAAGGTTTTACATTTACAAACACTATTAGAAACCGTTTTGTTTTTGCAGTTGAGTTATTAAATAATCGCAAATTTTGCTTCAGGAGCAATGGGCTGCAAAAATATTCATTTGTAACCTTATATATCGGAATATGATGCCTTAGGTTGGTTTCACTAAATATGTTTTCACTTCCTAACGCATGTTCTTAATTCCAGGCAATATTTGGAGCTCCAGACCGCTAGGTGTGTTCTCCGCAAAGCATCAAAATTGCCCAAAATTGGAAAACAGCAGTAAAGGGTAAATTTGCTGCAATTAAAAAAAAATACATCATCTTCGATTTGCATTCAAATCCCTGTCGAGAATCTTCAGTACCTCAAAAATATCACAGACTAAAAAGTGTTGCGTTATATTGTTTAAAAATATAACATTAAATATTAAACCGAGTGCTCGTCCTGATAATGGCCAAATTCAGCCTGCATTCTTGCAAGATCCAATAATATCATGGCACTGAAACTATTTCTCTACATTATCTAGATTGCATTCTTTATTTGTGGATAAATTTGAAGCTCTAGATTTGTGTTTTTTTCTGCATATTATAATGAGATCGGACAAAATAAAAAAATGGTACAATAAGGAAAAATGATTAGAATTGAAGAAACTGCCGCAACATCGATTTGTATCAAAATCTCTGGAAACAATGCAAAGTACTTTGTTATTATGAGTCAGTAAATATATTGAATTTTGCAAAATTTAATATCAGAAACATAAAAAGGCCTGTTTTCATTCTATAGATGAGCTTATATGGCTCCACCTTATGGAGTAGGCATCAAATCTTCAATTTAGTATTTGCTGAATTTAGTTACATTTTACCTTAAGTAAAATTTAAAGCTTTATCAGCGCTTATAAACCCTTTTCCTGCTTGCCGGCAAGTACTTAATATCGCTTAAAATGATATTAATTCGCTATTTCTGTCAATTGCATGGCAGAACGCAAGTGAAGGCTGAACTTTTTCCCTGTCCTGCATTCTTTATTGCTAGGTGCAGTAGTATTCAATCTAGTTTATTCATATTATATTCCATTTCTGAGCTTTGAATAATTTTGAAGGTGGTTTTCAATGTGTAATTTTTTATAATTAAAATCATAAGCGAATCGCTTTCCGGGATAATAATTTTGGTGGCGTTGCAGAGGACACACATAGCAGCTTAGTGCTCCAGATTCTGCCTTACATTAACAATATAACCTGTGTAATAAACACAGAATGTCTTAGTGCAAACAACATAATGCATTACGCCAGTATGTAATGTTGAAAATTAACATTTTGTAGCGCGTTGCTCCTGAAGCAAAGTTTTGCGATTTTTTACTAAATCAACTGCATCAATGAAACAAGCTTTTTTTACTTCTTATACAAATAAAAATTACGTTGATTTGGTGAGTAAAAAAACAATGGATGACAAAGTTTCAGTGCGCAAGCAGCAGGCCTCCAAACGTGCAACTTTTTGAAATGACAAAAAAAAAAAAAAAAAAAAAACGGCGTTTTCTTTAGTGATAGCCGTATTTTTTTTTCTTTTTTCGAGAAAACTATACGCCGCCGAGACATTAGCCCATGGCATAGGAAAATCTAATTAAAACAAAATGGTGATGGCACCATGATTACTGTTCCTGTCCGAAGACAGGAACAGTATTTGTTTTCATTTCGTCTCTTCAGACAAGTTGGTTTAGGCAATGCGATGAATAAAAATACCATCGCATATATTAAAGATTTCTGCGCTACACGTTATACCTAAAGCCACCTATATTGTCACAACTGTCATTCGTTATTTGTAGATGAAACAATATCACAAAAGGAATTCGATCGCAGATTGTTCGCGAGTTAAATAGACGTACGAGATGTCACACGTATACTTTGTAGTATACAATTTAAGAAAGAGCAGTTACAAACTGTAGGCAAATAATGCTATGACATGGAGCATATGTACTACTCCGATTAACAGTAAAAAAGTCGACTTTTAATATATTTTCAGGCATGAGCACAGAAGGAGATAATGAAGTGCAAAAAGAGGCTCTCCAGGATAGAGGTTGCAGAAGAAGAAGCTCGCCATCTGTTGGTTAGCGCACCAGGCTAAGGTGCAGAATCGCTCAGTAAATAAACCTTAACAGTGTGGCGGAAGGTGCTGCAACGATCAACACGGATTCCTCTCTACCTTGTTCGAGCCGACGACTCGCTGGGCTCCCCCCTTTGACGCCCACAATGATCCAAGACGGCGACGCACGGCAGCCAGGTCCAGCCGCACCCTCATGGCAGCATTACCGTGAGCCGCGGATCTTTCCTGGCAAGGCTGGCGAAGATGTGGATGAGTGGCTCACCAATTACCAGCGGGTGAGCAAGTACAATCGCTGGGATGCCACTGTAGTGCTGGCAAAGGTTGTTTTTTTTTCTTGGACTCCAGAGCCCTGACATGGTTTGAGGACTATGAAGCGTCCTTAACGAGCTGGGATTGTTTTGAAGAGGAGATTAGAAATTGTTTCGGGGATACCACGGCAAAACGGAAATGCGCTGAGCAGACGTTATTCCAGCGAGCCCAATGGCCTGGTGAAACATGCACAATGTATATAGAAGAGGTCCTAATACTCTGCAAAGCGGTGAATCCGAACATGTCTGACGAAGACAGAGTTGGCCGCCTCTTAAAGGGCATCACGGTGGACGTACATAATTTTTTAATTACAAAAGAAAACTTAGATTCTCCCACGGCCGTGATCAAGCACTGTCGGACGTTCGAAACTTTAAAGCTGCGTCGCATAACTCCGAAATTCGGCCGTCTGCCTAACGTGACCACTGTTGCAATCGTGGATTCTCACGAGCATTCACATGAGCCTCCGCATTTGGCCGACATGATTTGCCAAATTGTCCGTGATGAGCTCTCCCGCCATCAAGATGTGAACCGTAGTGCAATCCCCTGTGATAGCTGCTCCCTGCAGGCAGCTCCCATCCAGCGCTCTTCTTCTTGTGGTCTACCGCTCCTCCCCCCGTCCGTGACCACCGAAACGACTCATATGGCCCTGCTCCCCTAGCTCGTTCCCACTACAGGGCGCCACCTCCTCCGCAACAACCCCAGCGGTTGGACTTTGCTGATCGCTTCGATCCTGTTACCAAGGCCTATTATTTAGACCGTGCTCGTGAACCACCAGTCTGTTACCGCTGTGGTATGCTTGGCCACATATCCAGATTCTGCCGTCGCCGGAACCCGGCACCGCGCTACCAGCGCCAATGGTCAAATCGCCGTTCTACTGTGAGTCAAGAAGTCCGTGACCCGACCTATCCCCTTCCTTCCGGCTCCTACCGCTACGAACTAGCACGCAACGACTCGCCAGTTTCTGACCGCAGCCTGACTCCTCCTTCCCGCCGCTCCCGACGTTCGCCTTCTCCCCGCCGTTCTTCTCCGCCACCGGGAAACTAGCGTATGCGGCCGATGGAGGTGCGGTCGCCAGGCCATCGATATTGCCAATTCCTCTACCGGTCGTTATGCTGAAGAACCACTTGGAAGTGTTAGTGGATGGTGTTTGTGTTATGGCCTTAGTGGATACGGGTGCTGGTGCGGTCGCCAGGTCATCGATATTGCCAATTCCTCTACCGGTCGTTATGCTGAAGAACCACTTGGAAGTGTTAGTGGATGGTGTTTGTGTTATGGCCTTAGTAGATACGGGTGCTACATTTTCCGAGATGAGCTTAGATTTTAAGGACCGTCTCGGCCGCAAAATTATGTTTGGTTGGGATAGAACTGTCATATTTCAAGGTGTAGAGGGAGAATTGTTGGTTCCACTTGGTATTTGTTATGTAAATGTAGCGATCGCTGGACACGAGTTTAGAACTGAATTTACGGTGCTACATCGCTCTACGGACGACGTCATTCTAGGAGTTGACTTTTTAAAGCAGTGTGGCGCAACTCTCGACTTCAACAGTGGCGAGATATCAATAAGCCCCAGCCTTCGATCGGCCCTCATAGGAGAATTGCCGCGGGCTGTCCAAGTGTTTTCTGTCTTCGAGGATACCGTCGTTCCGGCTATGTCCGCCATCTTCGTCCTAGTTGTGTCCTCGGACGCGGTTCCCAATTTCTTCGATGCTCTGGTAAACCCACTTCCTTTTCCGGTGCCAAAAAGAGTGTGTTGGTGCCCCGCAGCGTTGTTCGAGTGAACGAGGGCCGTGCCGCGTTTTGGAGTGTCAACCATACCAACGAACCTACCGTATTGCCGCGTGGTTTGAAACTCGCCGACTTTGAAGAACGCCTTTCTAGGCACATCGCCGCGTTCATTGATGGCGTTGCTCGTTCAACTAGACGTCCTGATCATGCGGATTCCCAGTTTCAGTCCATGATAAATGAATCGATACCCACCAACGACCGCCGAATATTGATAGAGGTTCTTATGAAACATGCGGACGTGTTCGACTTTGCTCGAGATCAGCCACCACCGATTCCGCCTTCCCGCACCCATCACATGATCGACACTGGATCTTCACACCCCATTAGACAGACACCATACCACGTTTCACCTTCAGAACGTAAGATAATTGACGAACAGGTCCGTGATATGATGCAAAGAGGAATTATTCCATCTAGCCCATGGGCCGCTCCTCTGATTCTCGTGAAAAAGAAAGATGGCACCTGGCAATTTTGTGTCGACTATCGCCGCCTCAATACTGTCACTAAGAAGGATGTTTGCCCGCTCCCGCGTGTTAATGATGCCATTGACTGCCTCCATTCAGCTTCCTACTTTTCATCTGTTGATTTACGGTCCGGATACTGGCAGATACCGATGTATCCGAAAGACAAGGAGAAGACGGCATTCTTGACTCCCGATGGGTTATATGAATTTAACGTGATGCCTTTCGGCCTATGCAACGCTCCGGCTACCTTTGAAAGATTTATGGACACTCTTTTGCGTGGACTGAAGTGGCAAATTTGCATGTGTTACCTAGATGACGTAGTGATTTTAGGGAGGACCTTCGCCGAGCATAACAGCCGTTTAGCTGTGGTCCTTAACTGCATGGAGAAGGCGGGTCTCGTGCTGAACTCTAAGAAGTGCCGCTTCGGTGAACGCCAGATCGTTGTGCTTGGGCATACGGTTGACAAAGACGGTGTTAGGCCTGACCCACATAAGATAGAAGCTGTCGGCTGCGTCACAGAGCCCAAGTCTGTGAAAGAACTCAGGAGCTGCCAGGGACTTTGCTCATACTTTCGACGCTTCATCCCTAAGTTTGCTGACGTAGCCTACCCCCTCACATCCCTCTTTCAGAAAGATATTCCTTTCAAATGGACTCCTGATTGTGATTCTGCGTTTCGCCAGCTCAAGTTTCTTCTTACCTCGCGGCCCATACTGCGTCATTTCAGCTCGACAGCTCCCACTGAACTCCACACTGACGCAAGTGGCATCGGCGTGGGTGCTGTGCTCATACAACGGCATGACGGAAACCAACACGTTGTCGCTTACGCAAGTCGCACCCTTAGCAAGTCTGAACGCAACTATACCGTGACTGAGCAAGAGTGCCTTGCCGTCGTTTTTGGCGTACAGCGGTTTCGCTCGTACCTTTATGGACGTGCCTTTACAGTCATCACCGATCATCATTCGCTTTGCTGGCTGGTGAATCTACGCCACCCCTGCGGTCGGTTGGCCCGCTGGGCACTACGCCTTCAGGAGTTTAACTTTACAGTGTCGTACAAAAGTGACCGCCAACACGCTGACGCTGACTGCCTCTCGCGGCTGCCTCTCGCAACTACCCTCTGCGATGACAACTTTGACGGCTATCTTGCCGCCGTTTCCGTGCAATTTTCGGATCTTGTCACTTTCCAGCGTGAACAACGAAAAGATCAAGACTTGGTATCACTTTTTGAAAAAGCTCGTGATCCGGCATCTGCGAACCCTTTCTGCATTCGCGATGGTTTGCTGTATCGAAAAAACTACTCGTCTGGCGGTGCACGCTTTCTGCTAGTCGTTCCGGCTAGCCTCTACTCCTCTGTTCTGCACTCTATGCACGATGACGTTACAGCTGGGCACTTGGGGTTTGCCAGGACTCTTACCCGCATTGAGGAACGTTTCTACTGGCCAAATATGCGTGAACGACTCAGCGTTACTTGAACTCCTGCGTGCAGTGCCAGCGGTTCAAGCTCCCCACGACTTCTCCGCCGGGCCACTTACATCCGGTGACACCACCGACCCCACCATATGCGCAAGTGGGTGTTGATCTCATAGGCCCGTTTCCCCGCTCGTCCAAAGGCAATCGCTGGGTCATCGTGTGCGTTGATCATCTCACGCGTTACTGTGAAACTGCCGCCATCCCTTCAGCAACCGCCGCTGACGTCTCTTTCTTTCTTCACGCTGTCGTCCTCCGTCGTGGACCTCCTCGTGTAATTATCAGTGACTGAGGCCGCCAGTTTACGGCAGATGTTGTGGAACAGCTTCTGCGCTATTGTACTTGCCAGTTGCGTCACTCTACGCCGTACCATCCCCAGACAAATGGCCTCGTTGAACGTACAAACCGGACACTGACGAACATGCTTGCGATATAAGTTGACTCGCAGCACAAGAACTGGGATGACGTGCTTCCATTCATTACTTACGCCTATAACGCCTCGAAGTATGAGACAACTTCTTATAGTCCATTTTTCCTCCTCTACGCCCGTCCGCCTCGACGTTCTCTCGACACCATTTTGCCGTTCTCTCTCGACACCGAGCCTTATGTTTCGAGCACCCTCTGCCGCGCTGAGGAGGCTCGTCGGGTCGCCCGATTACGCACTCTGGCCTCGCAGGACCGCTCTGAGCAGCGCTACGACCGTCGGCATCAGGATGTCTCCTACCTTCCCGGCGACTTAGTGTGGCTCTGGACACCTCTCTGCAAGCGTGGTTTGTCCCAGAAGCTGTTGTCACACTACACAGGCCCATTTATTGTGTTCAAACGCATCAATGAGTTGAATTATGTCGTGTATCGCCAATGCTCCTAAAGTCGCCCCTCTCGGAAAACACAAGTAGTTCATGTCGCAAGAATGAAGCGCTGCCACTCTCAGGATTCTACGGACAGCCGAGGGGCTTCGTCTGCGAATGGGGAAATTTCAGGCATGAGCACAGAAGAGGATAAGGAAGTGCAAAAAGAGGCTCTCCAGGATAGCGGTTGAAGAAAAGGGAGCTCGCCAACTGTTGATTAGTGCACCAGGCTAAGGTGCAGAATCACTTTGTAAATAAACCTTAACAATATTAATATATTCGACAACCTATTGCATGTTCACATAGGAACACAATTAAAGAGCTCATTCACGCATCTAATGTCTATGAGCATTAGGTGTATGGATGACTTCATTTTATTCCAATTCGTGCGTCAGTGAAAATAATTGAACGAGGAAAAATGTAGTGTCTACACAATTTTCAGCGAGTATACTACAAAATATACTAAGGTGCTTCATATATAGTCACATCACATAGGAAGTGAAGTGGGATACCAGAAGTAATCAGACACTCACCCTGATCAGCATTTCGCTTTTGCGTGATCTTTGTAAATTTTTAGGCAGCCTTTTCCTCTGATTATCCTCTTTATTCCCCTTCCAACCACAGGACACATATTTTCTGGGGGTGCCGAAGTGTTGGTTTTCGCACCAGTGATACAAATCGATACATTTCTACGTAGAAAACACACTCAGTGCGCACCTAAAAAAATGAAAGCATGTATGTGTAGGCGAAATCATTCACCCGTGATAAAATAATATGATTTGAACAATAAAATCAAATGATCACACTCGAAGTAACAAAAAAGTGGTGGAGAGATAGGAATTCAAGCAATGAAAGGCGGTTGCTTACTGCAAAAAGCCAATAGCATGAGGTCTACCGTCTATAAGAATAGACAATAAAAATAAGGCGCATTTAAAGGTGCATGCAGTAGTTACAGGGATGCAGTGTTAACTTATTTTTTTCAATTCAGTTGTTGGTATAAATATTGAGGCAATTGCTAGGACCCCCCCATCTCGGGTAACCCCACTGAAAACCTCATCCAAGGTAGCGAGCAGCAGTGGCGTGTTATTTGCAGCTGTTAACGGAAATTCAGGCTATCCTATGAGTGCATGCGCATTTCCTCCTTTTTGTACCTTGAATGAAAGCGACTGAACAGTGGGTGTTGTAAGAGGTGCAGCGTCCCTAGGAATAGGGAACAAAATTAGGTTTTGCTTGTAATAAACAGGTACAAAAGGAGCAAATATGCTTACAATAATATCATGATGGCCTACCTTTTCATCAACAACTGTAAACAACCTGTCACTACCAGTCGGTTCTTCGGATAGAGTTGTCAATGCCAGAGCTTAAAGCTAAGAGCAATATGAGTAATATTTATTGCGGTCACGGCCGTAAATAATTCTAGCACTAGACTCCATTACTGTAACTATTAAACCGTCCATTTGTATACATATTGTTCATTAAAGAACCACGCACATCTTATTAAGTTGCTCTTTTCTACTCCCAAATGATTTCCTATATAATTAGAATACGTGAATCGCTGCTTCGGTTTTAAACTTTTTGTACGATGGCTATGACGTGCCCTTCATGCCTACAGTACGTGAGGCACAGATAGCTATAATTGCCGAACAGGCGGACCTGACGTTCTGTCCCATTTCGCCAGAAAGTGCGCGCCGTGATCAAGCGCTTCGTGAGCGATATATCTCGGACGATATGGTCGCGACTCGCCTCATACCGGCCGTCAATTTTTTGTACAATGTGTCCCGCGGACACGTTGTTTACTTTGCAGTGACAGGGGCGCAGTGCGCACACGGCTTAGGCGTCTTTTCGCTTGTTTTGTTATTTTCCTCCGCCTTCGAAGCGCGTCTGCGAAAACGCTCTCCTATTGTCGCCGCTTCCTGACAACGCCCTCACCTGAAGGCGCGTGCTCAAAAGGGGGGCGTCGATTAAGAAAATTTTGAAAAGGGGCTCACTTGCGCTGTTCACGGCTTCCAATTCCTCAATATGATATTAACCATTATAAAAGTGGGGATTCAATATGACTAAAATATAGCCTAACCATCAAGCGGCATCAAGCACATAACGTCTGCCCCACTGTAAAATTCGCCTGCACAGACCGCACGGACAGTTTCAAAGCATCGTCTGTACATCTGAAAACAAAAAGCTGCCCTTAACTCTTTACGAAATTCAAAAACTGAGCGAACGTGGCTTCCTGTGCGCAGAAGAGACGCTGTTCAAAATATATGTAAAAAACCGGGCGCGTAGTATTCGGTCACTAATTGATTGCGGTGCGCTGCGCAGTCAAAAAACTACGCAAATGGCTGCCTACAGTGTTCTGTCGCACCTTGGTGGCACACACACCTGTTACGCACGGCTTCTCTATTTTTGGCGCAAATGCTGTTCATATCGCAGCCAGCGAATAAGTCCACGCATTTGCTTGCATGTAACCCGGACGCAAACTCGCTTAGTTCTTGAAGTCATGCTTCGCGCAGTTGTTTCGAGGAGAATACGAAAAGAGAACATTTGGGACTGGTAGGAGATTATATAGAACCAATTATGAAGCAATGACATGCTGCAAAGATATATACTCATGGTCTAAGATGACGGCGTTCACTGAGTACGACAATGCCGATGGTTTCCCGCCGTTGCTGTAATCCGTACTCCGGCGACATTTCACAGCTCTGCTATTCACAGATATGTAGCAAGCACAAACCGGAGCACATGTAACATATATAGGCGCAAGAGAAAATTATGCACAGCACAATGAAAAAGAAAATTAATGAGGGAAGCAATTAAAGAAAGCAGGCACAAGTCTTGTAGCGTCTTCATCAAGCGCTGAAATGAACGCTTCTGGAGGAGGCCGCACAGTCGCGCAGCTGGGGATGCGTAGACGAGGTCCCGCCGCGGTGTTGTGTTAGTAAGGGCTGCGCGGCAGTGCGCGTGGGAACGAAGGACCAACGACCCTCTCGACGTTCCATTCCTCCTTTACACAGCCCTCTCCTGTCTGCATCGGCAAATCGTGTTTAGATAGAGATGACTTCGGACCGCGCCGATGAGTTGCCGCCAGCGCGCACCGCTCTAGTCGAGATCTAATAAAGAGATTTTTGTGTTCGAAAACGCATTGTTTCTACAAGCCAACCGCGGACCATAACATTTTCTAAAAAAATAGAAAGCCTCCCCATCTACCATCCACAACGTTGCGTAAATCCATACAGTTGGTGCATCGACAAATGCGCGCGTCATCTTTCCTCTCCCGTTCCCCACCTATGATCGAACAAAGGATGGTCGTTCGGCCTTTTATATTTACTTCAAAATATTATACATTTGTTGCGTGATGACTGATTAAAAATGCCGAAGAGGCAGAGTTCCGAGCATCTGTGCTGTTCTTGCCAACTTTGGTTATAGATTACAGAAATTATGTTCAAATTAGCTAGCTTAAAATTATCTGACTAAATATATAAATGCTTTTATTTGTATTCAGTTAATTTTCGCTTTTCGGGTATGAGTAGATGTTTTTATAAAAATTCTCAAGATCGGCCCAAGAAACGAAATTTTCCTAATTTGCAGGCCTTTATTTCAGAAAAGGTTCATGGTAGAGCAGCAATAATTCCACACTTTGTTCTCAGCATAGTTATCCGGAAACAGGTAAAGCTTATATTGTTATGACATTTGAATACAGAGATACGATCGCGCTAATTTACAGAAAACAGCGAACATTAAAATTTTGCTTAGGAAAATAAAAAAAAAAAAACATTTTTAACATTGTTTAAACTTTTTCCACCTATCCTACACCACCTCAGCTTTCTAAATCAATAAAAACACCTTGCATAATTTGGTTGCGCTAGTAATTATGGCCACTTCGATAAGGCCTTTGTCCAATTATAGCGCACCGCGCAGATCTGAAGTTCTATGAAATTTGTGAATCGTTCAAGGTTTTTAAAATTTGGCATATTATTGTAACAGGGAGAAATATATTTACAAAAGAGGATTAAGGATATATGCATTGAGAAACAGTCAAGGAGCCAGGCAATGAGGGCCCCCAGTTCGACGCACTTCTTTTTCTTATCTTCCACAAACGAGCGCGCCACTTCGTCCTTCTCATTCTCCAGCTGTAACAGTATTTCTTCGGTCATTTTTTTGTCTCGACTTCGCAAATTGACGGTGACAGACACAGCAATGAAGGATTCAGAATCAGTTTTGTACGCGTCGAGTTCCTGATGCGCTGTTGCATCAGGCAACACACATACGTTTTTCGCAATCACCTTCACCTTAACGCGGATTACAGAAAAGGACGATAACGTTCAATGAGCAAGCAACGTATTCCAAATGATTTTAGTACAATGAAAAAATTGTAAAGGTCATGGAAAACTGCCTCATTAAAACACAGTGTTTCTGGGCTGTATTCCTTTTTTTGAATGACACGACAGCGCACATTATTTTTATTCCTGTACAGTTTCTTCCATGCAGTCCCGCCTAGCGTGCCTACATGAAGTGTGAACAGCAGATCGAACGCGCGGCAAAAGGCCCACTTCAGGCCGTCTGGATGCCTCATCTGAGAGAGGCACGAGCATCCAGTTACCAATAGTTTTTTTTCTTTGTTTTTAGCATTCGATACCTTGCTTTGCCACTGTAGCACCACATTCATGCTTTCCGCCGATTGCATCTGGCTCAGCAGTTTCTCGTGCAGCAGAGGCTGTTGCCCGCGTTAGTGAAGCGGGCTCCCCGATAGTGTTCGCATCTCATTTACTTCACCCCGTGTTATTGGCGTCTGACTGCGGTGCGAAAAACAGGCGGGTAGAACAGTGAAGCTCTAGTGCAGATGCGTTGAACTGCTACAAGGGAGTTACTATAAGCCTTTATGAGGCCTATTATTTTTTGTTAGTTTTGGGTAGCCTCACCATAATATATGTATCGAAGTCTGTCGGTCTGAAGACGCAAAAACGAGCTCTCACTGCTCCGCCTCTTAAAACGAACGTCTGGGGTGAGCACACCCCCACGCTCATGGCCGCTCCGGTCATCTCAACAGCTCAACATTACCGTCCTCATTTCCGTCGACATCTTTTCCCTATTGTTGGACATATTTTTAGAACCTCAAATCCAATCCTGCTTGCATTTTATTCGCTTAGTGGCCAAGAAGTCAGACCTACAGCAATTGCAAATTCCTGTTTAAGGGTCTTATTGGGCTGGTCGTAACTACTAGTGCATCAATATTGTGCAGTATGGTTTTAATGATATTGAAATTTTATGTAGAGAAAAATACCTGAACAAAGTTTAAAAAGATATCAAAAACGGTTTTTTTTTTTTTTTATTGTCCTCGGAAATGTTCATTGTAATGGTGAAGGTGATTGCGAAAAACGTCTGTGGGCTGCCCTATGCCACAGCGCATCAGGAACTCTACGCATACAAAACTGACACCGAATCATTCATTGCTGTGTCTGTCACAGCTAGTTTGCAACGTCGAGACAAAAATGACAGAGGATGATCAGGACGAAGTGGCGCGCTCGTTTGTGGAAAATTAAAAAAAAAGAAGTGTGTCGAACTCATTGCCTGGCTCCTTGGCTGAATACAAGTACCCTCGCACTCGTATTCATATCTCGAGCTGAGCCATCACGTCTTCTGCGCTTCAGATTCGGATATCAATTTTGTAGGCATGTCGCGGAATCCTTGTGGATTGTGGGCGAATGTTCTACTTATGAGGGGTCCCGAAAGCGATAGCGCGCATGCATAGGCTGAATTTCTCGCCGTTCTTCCTAAGGCTCAAAGGCCTTACTCTGGAAGCGACGAACCAACTGAGCATAGGCATTCAAAAAAAAGTTGGGTAGAGGCAATTTACGAGACCTTTCTGGTCGCAGGCCGACGACAACGACCTTCCTTTTGAGACATGTGTTAGCGAGGTATGCACACCTGCGAGAAAAAGTGGAGAGACCACGCGCTTTGAAAAGTCTGAACGTCCGCTTTTTCTGAAGGTGAAGCGGTTATTTCTGTTTAAGGTACTCTGCTAAATCTACTTGCCATCTTGCCCAAACAATTTTGTCTGGCGCATCGTTTTGTATAAAATAATAAAAAAAAAAGCAATCGTAGCGGTTTGCTCGAAGCTGTACGTGTTGGTTCAATGCTGCCTACTAAAGCTGGAATGTGAAACCGAAGGAGGTTCTTGCCTCTATCAGCCTCTCTCGCATCCCTGCTGTTCACCGGTAGTCCGCGCAGAGCGTGCGCAAGCCAACAGCGCATGTGAGACGCGCCAGCACAGTCGGTGGGAAACAGGCGGAGGAAGAGGGCGGATGTTTACTCTGCAGGCGCGTTGAGGCCAAATTACAGACGCCGAGGAGCGCGTTTCACAGTGCTGGGCCTGCCGCTTTGGAACTCGCCCGATGTCGTCAATCGCCGAACCTTTCGCCGTAGATCCTTTATGTGGACTCTCCGAGTGCGTTATTTGTTCTTTTTTTTTTTTGTCTAGATATATAATCTCGCTATTACTGCCTGTAATATATAGATATTGATGCTTATTCGCTTAATTGATCAAGTTTGTATTTTTCCTCCTTTTCGCGTTTCGGGGTTTGAACTGTTATAATATTACTTTCATGCATTCCGTTACGCGTGTTTTTACGCTGTGTTTTTTCATGAAAGCAATTAAATGCTTATTGTAGCGCCCAAAGAAGAAGCGCGATCGCTTCGACAAAGACGACGACGCTGCTGCCGTGAATCGCACGCGTGCTGGTTCCGCTGCTGTTGTGCTGCACTGTGCAGTTGCCCTGACTCCGAACCATTCATTGCTGTGTCTGTCACAGCTAGTTTGCAACGTCTAGACAAAACGTTACTAAATGATGATGAGGGCGAAGTGGCGCGCTCGTTTGCGTAAGATTAAGAAAAAGAAGTGCTTCGAATGGGGGGCCCTCATTGCCTAGCTCCTTGGCTGTCTCTAATTGTATATATCTTTTATCCTCTTTTGTAAATATATTTCTCCCTGTTACAATAATATGCCACAATTTCAATATCGTGGGCGATTCACAAATGCCGTAGAATCTTCAGATCTGCGTGGTGCGCTACGCCTTGCACCCGGGCCTTATTGAATGTGACCGTAATTACTAGCACAACAAAATTATGTAAGGTGTTTTTAATGATTTCGAAAGCTGGGGTAGCGGAGAATACGTGTAAAAAGTTTAAGCAATTTTGAAACTTTATTTTTGACTTTCCTAAGAAATGTTCAGTGTTCGCTGTTTTCTTTAAATTAGCGCGATCGTATCTGTGTACTGAAACGTTACATAAATATAAGCATTAGCTGTTGAATACATACCTATGCTGAGGACATAGTGCAGAATTATTGCTGCTCTGCCATAAACCTTTTTTGAAATAATTAGGTCTGCAAAGTAGGAAAGTTTCGTTTCTTGAGCGATTTTGGGAAATTTTATAAAAACGTCTACACTACCCTGAAAAGCGAAAAATAACTGAATACAAATAAAAACACGCATATATTTAGTCCGATAATTTTCAATTGCTTTAACATATTTTGCGTAATTCATAACCAAATTTGTCCAAAAGAGCAGAGAAGATAGCACGAAACTCCGCCTCTTCATTATTAATTTCGTGTGGCCGTAATTTTTTTTTGGCAGCAAAACCAATTGCAGATCTCTTCTTTCCAGTCATCTGACAATATTATATAAAGTCTTGAAATTAATATAAAAGATCGACCTACAATTGTTTTTTATCTTACGTGGAAACATTCTACTATATTTTTTATTCCTTCGCCACCGACTAGTGCGGTAGGAATGATCGAACTCTAATCTAATAGGCGGAACAAACTAATTTGTTGTTTATTGCTGATATATATGTTGTGCGCTATAAATGTACCGGGGCTTGTCATGCTCGCAGTCTGCGCAAAAAACTGCCATTTTTTTACCACCGTGTGAATGCCGAAAACTGAAATGGCAAACTCGAGGTTCTTCCGGCTTTTCATTTTCCAGGGATTGCGTCTAGAAAGTACACACAGCGTATTCGGTCCTTTCCTCAGGTAAACAGACGATGCTGCGTGTAGTTTCTTATGAATAATGCAAAAGCACTAGAACAAAAAAGTGGCTGAGAAAACGGTCATTTGTTCCATAAACTTGAGGCAACGTTTTCTTTCTCGACAATGAAAAACTACCATCTAATCGATAATTTAATGTTACATGATTGTGCTATGACCACATGGTTTGCTTTGTATGCGCGTTCTTACTGACAACTAGATTTGTACTAGAGGTTAAGTAGATCCAGGGATGTAATCGGCGTCCAATACAGGCATATTGGATAGTGAGTGCTAGCCGGCTTCCTGGCCAACATGGCACGCGGCCGACCATGCCGCCGAGGCCGCGCTGCGCATGCGCGCCCCTCCCCTGATTGAAAACGAATCACCAGGCCGCATGCACAGTTCTCCGCCTCCGCGATTGGTGCAACCGGAGGTAATCTCGGGGGCCATGCGCAGTTCATAATCGTGAAAGGTTTATGCGACAGATGGCTCTGTCTCCCAAGGAAGTTTTCAACCAGTAGCAGGCAAATTTTCAACCATCCCCAGAGGTCGCCACATTTTGTAAAAACGGCGGATTTCATGTGCTTCCAAGTGACAAATAAGTGGCCCATTTGAGTTTACGCGGTGCAAAGTTGCGGTCCCTTTTAAAGTTACGATATTTTTCGATACTTGAAAAAAATATAACCAAAAAATGACGAGTTTGCCGCGGCTCCTTCCTTCTGTATTTGAAATTTATATGACAAAACGTTTCGGGATTGCTTTTTTTTTTTTGGCTTCGGGCACAGGCTTTCGTTGCCGAAGCCTTTGTTCGTACTGTTAGAAATGCCATTTAAGCCAAACATAACCAGGCTGCGAGGTTCGTTGTGTATCATACCCCCGTTCATGCTTTAAATGTAATGGAAGAGGAGTTATTGTTGTATTGTTGTCACACTTCGAAGCCTTTTGACCTTTATCAAAGAAGTAAGAGCTCTTCTATACGAGCGAGAAGCAAACCATGCAGCTTGGTTGCTTTCGCGATTTACGATTTATTTTTAATCCGCAGAGCGGAAACTGCTCGAAATACAGAACATGTAAAACATAAACGTGTATGTATACGTACGTCGCGTACGGCCTAGATCTTCCATCAGAGAGCATTGTTCTTCTGCAGCCGGTTCAATCTCGTTTTCCTTCTGCCAAACGGGACACTGTGGCTTTGACTGCAGAAACGCTTACACATAAACTGTGAACCATTAAGTTGGGGACAGCGACAGCTTGAGGTAATCGTGAACTCCATCTACCCACGCTGTGGCGATTCCGATTGGTCCTGCAAATGAACACACACACACAC
>JAJIZL010019978.1:34055-57294 GCA_023969395.1 Amblyomma maculatum | reverse complement strand
TTATATATATACCATGTATTAAGTGACGGTGTAACAGCATATATGTTGGCGTCGTTTGGAGGTATTTCACGTCATGAAGTCGGCATCATTTGTTGCAGCACTGAGAGAAAGAATAAAATTAGGACAGCTTCACGCAGAAAGGCTGATACAATATCAAGATCTGTTCTCGCACATTTGCCGCTCTATAATATTATCTTTAACTGAAGCGACAAATCGCTTAATGTTTTAAGGAAACCGATATTGTGGAATCTCCACTGTACGATGCTGCTTACACTAGAAGCGAAAGCGAACACTGAAGCATGCCTGAGGGACTGAATAATGCGCCCTCACATCACACAATTTGGCTCTCCATACTGAAAAATACCCACCGCGGACGAGATTTAATGCAGTCATATTCGGAACAGTGAGACGAATGCCAAAGCCACTGGGCATCCGTTCTAGAAGAGTGCTGGTAATGACTCTGGGTGATAAAATTGACTGTAATTGTAAGTACGAGTGGCAACGTGCAACTGATAGGAGCGAAACTAGTCACTGTCGTTATCGTCGGAAAAGAACAGTAGCTCACAATGGGTAGTGAACAACTGGAAGCGGTAGGTGAATATGTGTATCCATGGGACAGAACCGAAGATCCCGACCATGAAAGGGAAATAACTAGGAGAATTAGATAAGCATGGAGGGCATTTGGCAAGTGCTCGCAGGTTATGACTTGCAGCTTGCCTGTATTGCTCAAGAGGAAAGTATACAACATTTGCATCTTCTGTATTGCATCTATGGGGTAGAAACGTGTAGGCTAACGGAAAGGGTTCTACTTAAGTTGAGGACAATGCAGATAGCTATGAAACGGAAAATGGTATGACTAGCGCTAAGAGATGGGAATCGTGCAGAGTTGGTTAGAGAAACAACTCGAGGTAGTGAAATGCGAGTGGAAATCATCGAGAAGAAATGGCCATGCGCTGGGCATGAAGTGCGAAGAGAGGATAACCGATGGTCGCTTAGGGTAACAAACTGGATTCCAAGGGAAGGAAAGCGTAGCAGGGGGCGGCAGAAAGTTAGGTGGGCGGATGAGATTAAGAAGTTTTCAGAGGTCAAGTAGGTGCAGCTAGCACAGGAATGGGTTAATTGGAGTAATTGCAGAGGCTTTCGCCTTGCTGTGGGTATAGTAAGGCTGATGATGTTATCCTCGTAGAGGCTTCGTGACACGTACGATGATTTTGCCTCTGTTTGGCAGTCCCTCCGGGATCTTGACTAGGCCAGCGCACCGCAGCAATGTACGTTACGACTGTGGATGGGCAATAAAGCACAAAAAAATGAATCTTCTATAACGGTTCTGATTCGAGTCGCTTGGTGTCCTCTCGCCACTTGCTCATACCTGTGCGCACAGTTTCATTTGCTGATCATTTATCGTACATTCGTAGTAGTGACGTTGGCGGCTGTAAACGAGGGGAAAAGTTTCAGTGGTGACTTCTCGGTGGCAGCCGAAGCAGCTGTTGCGATGTTTGGTTCGAGAACTAGTAAGCGGGCTCCCAATCAGGAGCGCAACGCCTACCTGACATCGCGACACTAGAACGCTGTAACATATAACCAACTAGACCACTCGGCGACAGCAACAGCCTGCTGGTGTAAGCGAACGCAAATATGAGGATGATCGTGCTGCTAACCTAAAGGTAGGAAACTCATCTCAGAAGAAGCGAATCTCAGAAAACATGAGTGTAAGGCGAGAACAACTCTGAGTGCATCTTCCTCTAGCAGACGAGGAGCTAAGGGTTTGTAGTCCTTGCAACGTTGAGCTCCATGTACTGCAGATGTCGCAGAGCGCTAACTGCTAATGACGCTAGCGCTCAGCTAGTAAAAGTTTATTGATATTCTCAACTGCATCCTGTGAGAGCGGGAAAACAGCAGATGTGTCTCCATACCGGAAAGATAGAACAGAAGGTTGTTCTACCCTGCACAGGGTTGATTTCGTCACAGACGCCGTTTTCGTGACGTCCATGCCACATGGGGTTCGTCAGGACCTTCACGTACGTGAGTGGTGTCTGTGCGATTTTTTCTTTCTCACCGTGTAAATGTGTCATGCTTAAAAGCATTTTGCTAAGTTGTTCACTTAAGAGATGCTTGCATTGTCTTCAACTTCTTGCAACTTATAATTTAAGGCCACATCACATCGTTATATCTTCCTGAATCAAAAGTGTACTTTAAGAAGAGCTAGTGGAAGACGTATACATTTTCGCGACCATTGTTAATAATTTTCGCTCGAAGTACATTAGGCAAACAAATTAAGAAAATTATAAGCTAGTTATAATACAGATGTTCGGTTTGGTTTGGTTTGGTTTGGTTTATGAGGTTTAACGTCCCAAAGCGACTCAGGCTATGAGAGACGCCGCAATGGAGGACTCCGGAAATCTCGACTACCTGGGATTCTTGAAAGTGCACTGACTTCGTACCGCACACGTGCGCCTAGCTTTTCGCCGCAATCGAAAAGCGGCCGCCATAGCCAGGATTCAATTCCCCATCCTTGGGCACAGTAGTCAAGCGCCCTAACCACTGCACCAGCACAGCGGGTAAGGTGGTGGAAATAATATCGATGTGAACGATAATCAACGAGGCCATGGATTCATAGGGAGTTTTTTATTTCTTTTGTTGACATGAATTTGCAAGAGAGTTTTAGAACATAGGGGACCCAACCGGTTAGGGGATTATGGTAATAGTGGGGTGACAATACGCAAGCGCGGAGTGCTGGAGTGCTGGTATAAATAGGCAAGGGGTGCGGTAATCACAGTGGACACTTGCACTCGCTACCGGCTAATTACCCTATTTCGCTAACCGATAGAGTCCCCCTATTCTAAACCTCTCAAATATCGTTATAAGTTTGCGGGATAGAGATGACTAAATACAAAATAGAAGAAAAATCACAGTGGCTTAGCTGGAGCTAAGCCTAGGAGATTGCGAAAGCACTCTGCTTCGGTGGCTTGAGAAGAAGCACGCATTCGCCGAGCCGCATCTTGAGCACGACGTCTGGCTCGACGCTCTTCACGTTGTTCCTCTCTCTCCGTAGCTCGCTGTCGCTTCCTGGCTTCACACTGGCGAGCCGCCTTCTCCCTCTGCTTCTCAGACAGCATAACGAACTGTCTTACAAGGGCTGAAATGGCATGCTTTATACAGCGCAGCCTCCCCTCCTCTACTTACCGAAGAAAGAAGAGAGGCGAAGTGTCTCCAATGAAAGACGACACCACCTGTTAAGGCTCCTCCATTTTTTGGGCCTTACCACCTGTTAGGCCACAGCGCACCTAGTGGGAGAAGCGCGAAACGCCCGGCGATGCTACGAGCTACGCTACGCTGAAGAGCCGACTTGGTAACCCAGCTCTAGTGCTGGTATGACATCAGTAGTCACGTGGTGTAAAGCGTAACTACCGGACCACGCTACGCTGAAGGCTCGAAACCTGGCGTAGTATTGCTTTCGAAATAAAAACCACCACTGCCACTGGCGGAAGCCAATCCCGTGACCCCAGAGTTTGGCGTCCGGTGCTCTTAACGATTGAGCAAGAGCAAAGGGTGCAGAATGCTCAACTTTCTTGCGAATATTGCTTGTAAGGAAACCTTGATGTTATTCAATCCCTGCCTGCGAGCGACTTCATACACAACTCTGGTCTCTGAGAGGCTCTACTGCTCAGCTCTGACTCGGGAACACAGGCCAAGCTCATCCAGCTGGCTGAAAACCTTGACATAGCGGCCGTCGTTTAAGCGGGAGCGGCCACTCTCGTCGCTCGTCTCCGCTAGAAACGAAATTTCTCCACCACCACCAGCGCTACCCTTATCCGTTGTTGCGGGTGGGTGTAGTACGTTTTGCATTACTGCGAGTTTCGCGTGGAACGGGATCGAACAGAGGGGCACGCCCTTGAGAAAGCTCTAAACCAGTCTATAGATTCAACACTGCCGTAGCCTAGGTTCTAGCAAGCAATTAGCCAGATATATGACAAAATCACTATTATACAAATATGAAAGCAGCCATCACCATAGGCCGAAGCAAGCATAGGAAAGTTTTTATTTTTCCGTTTCTTGGTAATAAGAGGTGTGATTTATTATGGGGTAAAGGAGCGTGACTGGAATCCCTCAGCGGAAGTTGTAAACGAAATGCGTGAACGGATGTGACGTGATACCTAGGGACAGATGAGAACTTGTAGCGGGTCTTGTTAGTGTATGTTCGGGAAGACGCAGAAATGAAAAAATGGTACAAGGATGTAAAAAAAAGAACAGGACGAGCTCTAAATTGAGACAAGTTTACGCATATATAGCATCGCTTATTAATGCGCTCCAACGCGAACATCAACGTTTACAGACATGTCCTCGGATCCCTATACCCTTGATTTTACTAGATTCAAAAGTACCTGGGAAGAAATTTTTCTTATATAGGGTCAAATGTTTTAACCCTAGACACCGTTCGTCCCAAAGTAGTCATCATGATATGGTTAATACACCAGTACAGAGATAAACCGAATCGAAGTTGGAACAGAACCCCCCATAGATTCGCAAAGCTTCCGGCTTGCCGCACTTGAGGATACTTAAATGCGCCCCTGAGTTTTTTTGTTGGTTAGCTAGCCATTCAGAGTGGAATGCGCTATACGGTTGCCCCCCCCCCCCCCCCCCCCTCCCTTTATCAGAAGAGAGAGAGAGACAAACATTTATTCAGAGCAGGCGTGAAATATTCGCCCTAAGTGGGCAGCCTCCTCAGTCCAGGAAGCCATGGAGCCGTGCCATCTCCCGAGTCCGGTCGACCAGACTACGCTGATTATCCAGGCTGAGGCTTGACAGCTGAGTCTCCCACTGCTCTTCGGTTAAGTCCTCGGTGGTTATGGTACTATGTGGTCCCTTGTATCTCCACACCATGTATTGTGGGGTGTTTGGTACTTTACAAAATGTGCATTCATATTTGTAGGTGGTGGGCGAGAACCTGTGTAGTAAGGTGCCCTAAACGTGTCTGTTGGTTTGAATTTTTCATAAGATGACTGCTTCTTCTCTGGTTAGTTTCGTATGGGATGGGTAATATTTTCCTATGTCTGTAATGCAGGAGGATGTCAGTATATTGAGAATTGAGAAATTCCGGCTGGTTTCAGCTCGGTGTGTCGATGTCTGGAAGAGTTGCTGCATAAGTGAACCAGCTGCTGCTAACATTCTTCATAGTAAAAATAACATAAAAGGACATGCCCAAAGAAACACTCAGGCTATCCTGTCCTCAGATATTTCTTACAGGTTTATAAGCGTGCTTCGTGTTAGTCCCACAACGCTGGGGCATGTGTGCACCTGCTTTTCTTCTTTTATTTCCGGCCCTTATTTTGCCTTAACGAAACGCTCAGAGAAGCTGAAACGATAAAAATGCCTTAAAATTCTGCTCATTTTTATTATTTATATGGCTTGAGTGGGTGTGCTGCCCTATTTTGTATACACATAATCGAAATACTACATTGCGACAAACGATTGCGGTGCCGGTAGTTTCCACTGATTCAATGATCGTCTCGTATAAGTATGCTTAAACATTTAAAAGAGCCAAAAGTCTAAGAATCCAAGGCAAACATTGGGGAGTTTTTTTCATGTTTTGTTGTCATCGACATGAATTAGTCTGCTGATGATTTTCAGGGATAAGGAATATCAATTGCAAAGCGGAAAGAAAACAACGCGCCGACAGCATCGGTGCGCCGTTTTTTCTTCCACAAAATCATCAGAAGACTAATTCTTGTCAATGACAAAATATAAAAAAAAGAAAAAAAAAACACAACCTTTACCTTGGACTCGTAGACTGTTGGCTCCTTTAAAGTCTATAATAACGAGCCCCTCATTTCCTCTTCAATTCTCTGCTTATGTTTAAACATGGCATTTGTTTACAGGCAACCTGCATTGTCCAGGCCGCGTTGAATTTATTCACTTTAAAAAATTTGGCTGTCGCTAGTAGCTGAAAAACCTTCTCTGATTCATCAGAGGCCTGCATTTAACTAGTACCGTTACTTTCCTAGCTTTCGTCGGCCTAGTACCGTTAGATGACACACGCCACGTGTTGTTTTGTCTAGAAGCTGGTTCTCATGCCGACATATGGCGTTAAAAGCAAAACAGCGGGGTGTAAAAAGCCAAACACATGCGGAAAACGACTGCTTGTGATTGCTCCTCGGGTTAGGCTGTGTGTGGTATAGGGCGGTGCTGCAGTCGACACGGCGAACTTCAGCGCAAGTTGCCTACTTTGAACTGTATAATGAAGCAAAAGTAACTCAGAAGACGGATAGGAGACGCGCTCTATACTGCCGCAATATCCACTCGGAAGTGCGTCGGCCTGAGAAAGCCCAGGGAGGCGCACCGCGCTGTGTTGGTACGTAGACAATCCGTGCGTTTTTTCGGAAGCATTCATTGTACAAGCTTGGAAAGTTAGTGAGCACCTACGTTAATGGTAAAAATTGGCGGCTGAATGCTTCCACAAAAAGACTTTTGGGTACCACCTTTCTTGGGGATAGAAACATTACTTTGAGCTATAGCTTGTCTTATGTTCCTGAAAAGCCTAGCGCGTTTTATATGACCAAAATTGGTGAACCTTTTCCCGTGAATGGTACTGAACTCTTCAAATTGAATGCCTTCTTTTGAGTCCGCCGCCTGTTTAGGCGATATGCCATAGTCACAAGACCAAGGTTTTTCTTCCCTGCTTCGTGTCAGGTAATCCGAGACTGCAACTCCGCTGCATGAATGTCGAAAATTTAGCTAACTGTTCCATAGCGCTCATTTTAGAGGAAAATTATAAGGACGAATGAAGCAAACAAAACTAAGTTCATAAGCCTGTTTTACCTTTGCAAAAGAAAAAAACCTCGTTCCTGAAAAGCAGCCAGCGTCTTCGTTTTTCGCGCGTTTTTCAGAACTTAGAGAAGTCATTTCGCATTTAGTGACACAATATAGACTCACGTGTATGTGCGCTCCCGAGAAATAATCCTGGCTCCTTTGTAAGCTCGAATATGCATTACCGTACGTGTTAGATCGGCAAGTTTGTTGATGCTTGAATTTTGCCTGGTGAGAGTCGTCCTCTAATTGCAGGCTGTTCTGAGGGGTGGGGAACGCGGATTATTACAAGAATAAGGAAGTAAAACAGCAGGCGGCTTGGCATGTCTTAAGGTTTTCGGAGCACGGCAAGCGGCGTTCGCGGCTGTGACTCAAGATTTTTGAAGAGCCTGGTTTCTTCTTGGATGATTTTGTCATGTAGTGGTGACGAGGTCGCGGCAATATCAAATCCTCAAAAAGAAATCTCCGAAGCAATAAATGTGCAATCGTTCCAAACAGACTTGGGCAGTTAGTGTCAAGGACATGGGAGAACATGTATATTCGAATGGCTTTCGAGGCAAATTATAGGGTTTATTCATGTACTTGTTAAATACTAGTTATCAAAATCCTAAAACCCATGTTAAAAATAAACCGGAAGTCACCAAGACAAACCACTCCTTTAACGGTTAGAACATAGTTGAAGTTAAGGTGACGATTTTTATAACAAAAAAAAATGGCAAGTCTCGAGAACAAAATTGCAGAAACCTATAAGCTTCACATCGAGCCGGCAAGCGAAAAGAAACGGCATACTTATGCTTCTTCTTACGAAAAGCGATCATTCTTTTTTAACTCCAGGAAAAAATGCGCACAATACCATATGAAGAGGCTCCGTCGGTGTCTAAACTGCAGCGTCTTTATCGATATGCGCGCACATGACAGTCAAAATAAAAAGAGACTCGTTCAAAATGTAGCAGCTAGCACCCTAGCTTTTAGCAGTTAGACCTATAGGGAGCGCTGCAAGCCTCGTTAACGCAGCTTTAGACAGCAACGCTCCGCCACGTTGCAGCATATGCGTACGTCGTCGGCACACGGGGAAAAGATAGTGGCGCGCATTGGGTGGAATCGGTTACAGCAGTACATTTCATCATCTAAGCCAGGTAAGGACGCGGACTCTTCCACTAGACAGCAGCTTATGGAACGAGTTTTTTTGGTGCAGAAATCATGCGACAGTGAAACTCTAGAAAAGAAACGAAAATGCGCCTATAAACAGTGAACCGGATAGAACTCAATGTAGCCTAGTGGAAGTCTATAGGATGAAATAGACCTGTACTTGACATGCGACCTACAAGAGGGAAGCTTTAGTCAGTTTGCACGTGCCCGATGCGAAGCGGAAGGGCAGACTGTTATCATTAGATAGTTATATGGGACAATCAGATTTGAAAAACCATTGATTGGTGCATGGCTGGTATGGATAAGGTGCACATTTAGACAACAGTAGGAGAGGGCTTTCTGCTTCCAGAGTACGTGGAGTGGCGGACAATTTGGGGACGGAATTGCTTTCCCGCATGGATTCGTACTGAACATGGCAGCATAAGCGCTACTTTCAGGCCGCATTTAGTGAGGACTCTTCTCTGCCATTCACTGTTTACCTCATCCCCCCCCCCCCCTCTTTTTTTTTTTCGGGCACAGGCTTTGTTACTGCTAGATACGTTTCGGGGTCTCGTGGCCATGGTGGCCGGTCTTTGACGCCGGTGAAACGCTACACTATCCTGATTTTAATGTTGTCACTTTGGCTTAAAGAACACCATTTGGCTAAAAATTAATGAAGCCCTTCAGTACCTCTTTCTCTCTCACCCTCTCGCTTCTTTCTCTCAACCTTATCTCAGTGCTTTCGGAATTTCTTTGCTTCACGTCGAAGATGGGTTGTTCGCGAGGCAGTTACTTTTCCACTTTTGTCCGCACCATTCTTTCCCTCGAGCCCTAACTGAACAGTTGGCTATTCATTATGCTGGCGTAGCGACATAATGCATTAAAAATGCGCACAGTACTTTTCATGACGTTTTGCAATATATGGTGACTGTATATTGCAATATAATAATGCTT
This sequence comes from Amblyomma maculatum, assembly GCA_023969395.1. Lineage (NCBI taxonomy): Eukaryota > Metazoa > Arthropoda > Arachnida > Ixodida > Ixodidae > Amblyomma > Amblyomma maculatum. The sequence goes on along the minus strand of JAJIZL010019978.1, from coordinate 48,408 downwards.
TTGGCATCCAGAACTCTGTAAACGTGCTCTGCCAGCTGATCGCAAAAAACTACGTGCCAGCATTAATGAAGCAAAGGAGAACATTTATTGCTTTTTCCAACTGTATTTGAATTTGAGAAGCAGAAACCGTGATGCTTAATTTATGCAGTTAAGATTACATCTCGTCTTTTTATCAAGGTTGACTGAAGCAGAAAAGTTTTTCTATTGCCCCACTAAAGAAGTTACAGTGTATCACTAAGGAAAAGAGGGAACCTCATCTACTTTTTGTCTGTTATAATAAATAGGCATAACGATATGCACAGTTATGTTCAATGCATCTCTGGAAGCGATCCTTATTTCATGGAATTTGCATATAACCATGGGTACATACAAACATAGCAGTTGCTGCCGTAACTGCTTACTGTAGGCGAAACCGCAAGCCGCATACTCATTGCTCGTGAGGTCGTGCTCTCATGCCACCCCTTCATATTAGCTTACAAGGAGAAAAATGAGAGCATGAGAGCTCTACCTTTAGCTATAGATAAAAAGTTTCAACCCATGATTTATTGCCTTTTGTTCGCGGTAGAACGTATTGGTTCACGCGGAGCAAGAAGCAAAAGTGCCCGCTAAAAACCTTTTGAGAATAACAATTATTTTTCCTATTGTGAGCACGCATCAGTCAAAACTACTCTGCAGTGACCTTTCAAAAAGCAAAGGAAGCTATAGGACAAATCGAAGCCGAAGGAATGGCGCCTTCATGCTGCCGAGTTCGTTAGCTGAAATGGAATCTCTTTGCAACGCGAAAATTATGCAAGAATCTTGAAACGAAAGCTCTGTTAGGCGGGTAGTAGGAGTGTCACAGGTATCTATATTGTCTGAGAGAGGTGTCTGCATTCCAAGACTTGACACGTTTATTAAGGCAAAAGCCTTTAATGCCTCATCGTTGTTCAGCAGGAGCTGTCAGCAGAGGCTGTTGGCAGAGACTGTCATGCTTTCGGGAGGGCACCATATATGGGCATCGGTAAACAGTAAACAGTAACTAATTGAAAGGTAGTTAACGGGTAATTTGTTGAGTAGTAACGAGTAACATGGTAGTTAGACAATTAAATATGTTACTAATTAGCTAATTAGTGTTCACAATTAACGAGAAGTGAAACGCCTGAAGCGCAGTCAACCGTGCCTCGTCACTGAAGCTGTACAAACCACCACGATTATGTCACAACTTCACTAGTATTTATTTATTTATTTATACACAGTACCTACAGCGCCCTCACTGCGGCATTATTGTAGAGGGAACACATCATAAATTAAAACAAACATCTAGTACACAATAAATTAGGCAAATGATGCGGTCTACACAGAAAATACAGGAAACCCATGCACCATGGAAGCAAAAACAAAACAAACAAAAAATAAAAACCATTGTAGAAAGGCAAACATATCCTAAACACACACACGCACACAAAAAAAAAGATATATTTTAAAATACTGCACTGCTTAATGAATAAAGCTTTAGGAATAATCAACTTTGGAAAAAAAAAAAAAAAAAGCAACATAATTCACTCGGACAAGAATTATTTTACTTATATTGACAGGTGGCTTTGCAAATCGGTCAGAAACAATGTAGGAGGAGCGCTAGCGACCCGCGAAGAGAGACAGTTCCAGTCATGCACTGTTCGTGGGAAAAAACTAAATTTGAATACGTTTATACGGCAATTGTACTCGCGCACCTTACGTGGGTGGTCAGTGCGGGCGGAAATGTAGCTGGGTTCATTAATGTATTTCTCTTTTGGAATTCCAGTTTTATTATTAAGCACATTATAAAAGAAAGCCTCCAATATTTGCGCCTGTTTTCAAGTAACGGCCATCTCAACATCTCGCGCAAACCAGAAGAACTTTTTTGGAAATTGTAATCGGCAGACACAAACCTAGCAGCCCGTTTCTGAACGCGCTCCAGCTCCTCAATATTCAGTTTGGTATGCGGGTCCCAAACCGCGCGAGCATACTCAAGTATCGGACGTACAGTAGACATGTATAATGTCTCCTTCAGCGCAAGGGGAGCGTCCTTAAAGTTACATCTGAGAAATTTTAATGTGCGGCTGGCTTTAGCAGATATGTAATTTACGTGTGTATTTCATAATAGGTCAGTAGAAAAAAAGACTCCCAAGTACTTATAAGGTGAAACTGTGAATAATTCAGTGCTACCAAGGAAATAGTCTGTTTAGAGGAATTGTTTCCTTTTTGTAAACCGGACCAGATTACATTTGGAGACATTTAGCGCCATATTCTAGTTGTTGCAACAAGAGAATACAGAGTTGAGGTCATGCTGTAGTGAAATTGCATCTGCTTCAGAAGAAATGTTGCGGTAGATACAACAGTCATCAGCATAAAGTCCGATTATACCTGAAATGTTACTAGTGAGGTCATTTATAAAAATGAGAAAAAGAGGAGAGCCCAAAACTGACCCCTGCGGAACACCTGAAGTTACACCCACACTTTCCGAGCTGACACCGTCGATAACCACGCACTGTTTCCTTTCCGCAAGATACGCTTCAGTCCAGGATAAGAGTGAGGTAGGAATATTTAATTCTGAAAGCTAATGACTAATGACTAACTAGTCACTAACAAGATTTAATTAGTCCTTAGTCATGAGTAATGACCGATGACTATGACGCCATCACATGGTATTGTTATCGTCCGTGACGTCATGACCGGATGTGATGTCATCATGATGTCACATACGGCCATCTCTAGTAACCAGAAGTGGTAATGACGTCACATACGGTCATGACGTCAGGACTAGTTTTGACGTCATCAGGCGATTCACGAATATACTCTTAGAAGGAGGATAGCTAGACAACAAGGAAATTGAAAATTATGCGGTCAAATTATGCGAACAGAAATGGTGCAGCAGATTCGACGAGATGGAAGAGGGCATGAGCCTTTCCAGAACGTGGGGTTTCCTGAGACACCTATTAGATCCGACCACCTCAAAATCCCAACCGGGAATTAGATTATCAAAAGCCAGGCACTCGTTTAAGTTTACAGAGGCGTAATTCATGGACGCACTAATCAACATATACATTGGCGATACTCATAGTACCCCCCTCCCAGAGTACGACGGAGCTCCCAACGAGGAGCTGGACGTACCCATCACGGAGGTGGAGGTCAGGGCAGAAATATTGGGACTGGAAATAAAATCGGCCCCGGGCCCTGACGGGATACCTAATATGAGGAGGGGGAGAAAAGGAGGACGGAAGGCAGGGATGGATAACTAACTAATGAAATTTTAAGAAACCGGTATGATTACTCCATCAGCGCTCTTACTGAGTATATGCAAAAATTTGCACTAAAGGCAACCTGCTTCAGCAGTGGAAGTCGACAAACGTAATTCTAATCCCAGAGCCGGGCAAACCCCCGAAAATAGAAAATCTAAGACCTATTTCTCTAAACTGATGGAGCATGTAGCCTAGACACGACTGACGCACTTTATGGAGAAAAACGACCTGTAGCCGCAGGAGATGGTCGGCTTCCGACCGGGCTTGTGTACGCAGGACGTGATTCTCCGACTCAAATACGACATAATCGACTCGCGTTCTAGAGACGCCAAAGTGATTACCGGCCTGAACTTGACAAAAGCTTTTGATAAAGTTAAACATGAAGCGATCTTCCGCGGTCTTCAAGAAATCGGGATAGGTGCACGAACACACCAGTACATCCAGGACTTTTTTGTCAAACAGAACTGCCTGCATGAAGTTTCAAGACATTCAGCCCACCACAGTGAAGTTAGGGAGCAGGGGAAAGCCGCAGGGCTCGGTTCTCTCGCCGTTCCTTTTAAACGTGGCGATGAGGGGCCTCCGAGAAGGTCTGTGGAGCATAAAGGGGCTAAATTTCAGTATATGTGCTGATGACATCAATCTCTGGATTAACCAGGGTAGCGATGCGAGCATTGAGGAGCGCCTGCAGGCGGCGGCGGACACTGTCGGCGGACACTACGCTGCTAGTAGGGGTCTATCATGTTCACCGCAAAAACCGGAATTATTCGTCTATAATCCAGTCACTCCGTTGCAAGTTAAGCTCGGAATTTCACATTAAAGTAGAAGGAAAACTAGTTCCAAAGGTACATAAAATCAGAATCTTAAGGCTATTCATTGATGGGACAATGAATGGGAATAAAATGATGGGACAATCAAAAAGCTAGAGGGAATCGCCACGCTAGCCATTAGAATATTTAGAAGGATCGCGCTGAAAGGAAGAGGCCTGAAAAAAAGACGCTTGCTTAAACTAATCCAAGCTTACGTAATAAGCCACGTGAACTATGCCAAGCCTTTTCTAAATTTCAGATCGGAGGAGAAGTACACTCCCTCATTCGACGGTGCATAAAGAGGGCCCTGGGCATACCAGTTATCACATCCACAGAGAAGCGCGTTTTTATGGGAGTGCACAATAGCTAGTACGAAATAGCGGAGGCTGTCAGAATTTCGCAGCTGGAAAGATTACGTCGAACGACCGCGGGAAGAACTATACTCGAAATGGTATGCCTGCAGACAGATAGGGGACTACGAGAAAAGTCAAGCATCCCTCAGGGCTGCAGAGAAAATCTAATCGTCCCCCCCCCCCCTCCCTCGTAACGTGCATCCCATATTCAACATAGAGAGAAGGGAGAAGAGATAAGAAGCACTAATCAGACGCTTCGATTCGATGGACAGCAAATCGATTGTGTACGTAGAAACGGCAACTGGCAAAACGAGGCGGCGGTCGCCTCGGTGGTCGACGGCCGAGTTGACCCGGTATCGGCCGCCGCCATTAGAAGCCGCAACCCGGAAACGGCTGAAGAAGTCGCAATAGTGCTAGCTTGCGTCAGAACGCAAGCCAAATTCTTAATTAGCGATTGCAAAGCGGCCATCTGGTATTTTGGAAAGGGAAGGGTCTCGCCGGAAGCGGCAAGGATTCTGGCCAGTAGACGACTTAAGTTAGCCTAATTTGGACCCCTGCACACGCGTCCGTTCCTAGCAACGAAGCGGCCCACGAATTAGCCCGAGCTCTCTACTTCCGGGTAACTGGTGAGCCACCCGACTACCGGAACATGGACGAGCGCCTGCAAATTTATACGGAGATTCAAAAACAGGTTAAGCAGGAGACTGGTGCCACCACCAGATAAAAGCCTAAACAATAGGGAGGCAGTCGCATGGCAGCGCCTGCAAGCTGGGAACTTCGCAAACCCGGTCTGGGCATATTATGTCCAGATGGACGATAGAAAAAGCGACAAGTGCAAGCACTGTGGGGAAAGAGGGACCCTCGGCCACATAATCTAGGAACGTGCTAGCTCCCCAGGGGCTAAAGCAAATATAAATTGTAGAGAGGCCTGGGAAGCTCTGCTGCGTAGCGGGGTCCCTGCTTCACAGCAACAAAACATCCGCCTGGCGGAAGAAGCCGCGAAGAACCAATTCCTCTTTGCTTGCTTCTGATCGCGGAGGTCCCGGCTCCCATCCCTTAGGCCTACGTGCCGGGCGCGGGGACTAGGGTGCCTCATTATCTGGTGAAATAATAAATTTGTTATCACATCACATCACGCATATACACACCTCCGGGCGTTCGATCCAGGCGTGCGTGCGGCGCTTTTATTTGATGCTTCCTGGAACGCCATACCACAGAACATATAAATATAGAGGGTGGTGGTAACAACTTTTATTGCCACGAAATGAAAGGAATTATTTCGGGCTGGGGCGAGTCTAGGGTGGCCTCCAGTCGGGAGCGACCTCTTGAGCTCGCGTGACGAGGGCCAGTTGCGTAGTTTTCCTTGGGCTGGCCAACAGCTTGTCCCATTCCTCCGCTGAGGGAGCTGGCAAGAGTGTCTTTGGAGGGGGATTGCTGGCGCATTCCCACAGTATATGGTCTTGAGTGGCCTGCGTCCCGTCACCGCAGTGCCGGCATGCAGGGTTGAATTCTCCGTTTGTAATTAACGATAGTCGGTAGGGGCTAAGAATGGCCTTTGTTTGTAGGCGTCTGAGTGTCGTGGCTTGCGCCCGGTCGAGGTCGGGGTGAGGGGCGGGGTACGTGCATCTTAGCTCGCGATAAAAGTTTGTTACCTCCGCGTATGTGCGCGGTGCCTCCACAGGCGCGTCCGTTCCCGATAGATCTCCCGTCTCCCGGTTGGTTAAGCCTCGGGCTAGACGGTCGACCCCTTCGTTTCCGGAGTTACCCGCGTGAGCCGGAACCCATACGAGATTGATGTTGTGATTGAGAGATCGCTTGCGCAGAATTCGCGCCGCGAGTGCGCTTACAGAATTTTTGGCGAAATTTTGAACGGCGCTTTTTGAGTCGCTTAGAATAGTTTTGGTGTGGGGATCCGCGATGGCCAGTGCGATAGCTACTTCCTCTGCCTCGCATATGGAGCTAGCATGAAATGTTATAGCGTTAATGAAGGTTGACTTTGGAGTGGCCATACATGCCACGTATGCTCCGTTTTTGATGTGCTGAGCTGCATCCACGTACACTGCTTGTGGATCGTCCTCGTACTGTTTCTCAAGGGTCTGTGCCCTTGTCTTCCTGCGGGCATCATGTCTACCTGGTAGCATGTTTTTGGCTATTGGTTTAACAACTAGTCTACTAGTTATGTCAGCCGATAAATGGGATATGAGGCAGTACAGCAGGCATCAGCGGCGTTTCAAATTGGTTGACATCAAAGAAAAGGCGCAGTACCTGTCACAATTCTCCGCGGACATCTTAATCGAGCTGTAAACAAAACAAATTACAAGAGTTCAACGCTGCTAAACCAAATATTGAGCGACAGCATTAGCTGCGGGTGATCGAGCGTTCTTCTTCTCTTTTTCTTCTTCCTCAGCCCACATATAAAGCCCCGCTTTAACCAAGCCGTATGAATGTGCCTTAGTGGCCTATAGGGGTAAGGTGAATGCCAGGGTCCTAGCAGGCTGATTCTGACATAACCGTCCCACGTAAAACGAGAGACCCAAGTTGGCAGCTCCTGCCAACTGAGCCGCGGCTTGAGCCAATCTCTCGCTTTTGTGTCACGTGGGGTGGTCACAGCGCCACGTGGGTAAGACGTGGCTACTGCCGCGGTACGCCGACCGCTTGAGTTGGTAGCCCAGCTCTCACCCTATAGTGTCACGTGGGGTGTGACGTCACAGCGTCACGTGGGTAAGACGTATGTGGCTACCGCCGCGCTACGCTGAAGGCTCGAAACCTAAAGTAGTATTGCTTTCGCAATAAAGAGAGGGAGGTGGTAGTGAAAACAGAGAGGAATTGGTGCCGTAGTGGAAGGCTTCGGGCCACTTAGCAACAGACGCTTTCGCCTCATCGCACTCTAGTGGTCCAAAGTGCCCCTAGAATTTTTAATTCCCGTTAGCAGAGCGAAATGCAATTTCAGGATTATCTTATGCAAATAAAGCTACAGCACGTTCTTCGATGCCCTTGGCATTTTGTGGGATGGTCTTTATTCTTCAAAGAAAACTCTTTATTTGAACTCATTACACAGCTCTTGGACTCCACTCATTAAGAAGGAAGACTCATCTAGAAAATGCCAGCCAGTTTAGAAACAGGCAGATTGGCATATCTGTGACAAGGCACCCTAACTTCCTTTTATGAACCTAAAGCGAAAACGCACGAAATAGATAAACTACAGCCTGTGAGCTAAGATATTTTAGCGTACCCATAATTGCTTTGGAATAACTAGCTTTCGTCATTTTAGATTTGAGCCCGCAGTGGATCTTCACGTTCGCGATAGCCATAAAATATGCGCGAACTTTGCAGGCAATTAGAGAGGAGGGGGAGGAGGGGACCTAAACACGGCCTTCGAATCTCTGTTGCGCGGTGGAAGCGACTCTGCGCTACTTTTAAAAGCTTCAAATCATGATCGTCGACGAAGAGGCTGCAGCGATTGCTTTAAAAACCACTTTTATGAGCAGAAATTTCTTAAGATCTAGATGTATTCCATCTAGATGCTTGCAGATGTACGCAGGCGTGCTGGCTTTATTTATTCGTGTTATTAGCCGAGCAGCTATCTGATACGATTTTAATGCTTGCGTGTGAAGTGTAGATGCTCGACACGTTCTCATTGCCAATATTTCCCGTCTTTCCACTACTTGTCAGCTCATTCCTCATTTGCCGTGGCATGCACCAACGGTATTCATGAGAAATAATTATTTCTTTTTTTGTTTTTAGCCGTGCGAGTGAGCAGGAGTGGCGACGCTCCCACAAAATATGTTTTTTTTTTTTTTATTTTTCAGGAATTTGTTTAGGCCGGTAAAAGAAGGTGCTTAAAGGGTATATCGTTGTATTGTACAAAACAGTTTTTGAAAAGTGGCTTACAGCCTTGTATCTATCGTTTTTCTCCTGAATTCATTACTTAAAACAATTGGTTTCATGCACCAGGCAGAATGAAAAGTGTGCTAAAATAGTTTACAAACATAAGATCTCCCATATTTAAGTATTCTCTTTATTTCCAGCTCAGACGTCAGGTCTGACTCATTACCGGGACGTTTTGACCCGTGCATGGCTATGAGCTGAGCTGAAAGGTCTTTGGCGAGTTGCAATCATCATCATATTGTGAGTTCCAGCTCTTAACTTGGCTGCAATGAAAGACTTAAGGGGACACATTCTTAGAAAACTGCGATAAGAAAATTCCCCGGAACAGTGTCAGAAACTGAGAAGCGCTTTTGCTGATTTTTGCTTTCCATAGATGCCTGTCTGTTGAGCAGAATGTTTGCACGCATTGCCTAGCGGAAAAGGAGCGTCCGTGGAAATAAAACCTCATTTCCAAAACATTACAGGCACCCTAGTGAGGTTCGGAGCAGCAAGTATTATAGGCGTTTCCAAATATTATTGACATTCTTCATGTTCATTACATGGAAAACTCTACACAGCTTCGGGAAACCACTCATATAACTGAGTTGACAGAGTCACCAGTGTTCGCTTTGCACGTGTACTTAGGAAATGGGATGACGTCATTACTTCTGCTCATTTTTCAAGAAAATAAACGCGAACAAGAACATAAATTTTTGTCATTAATGGCTTCCCACGGAGAAGCCATTGATATCGATATATCTCAATGACAGAACAGATTTCCCCCGTTATATTTGCTGTGAATCCGCAGCTTACTGGCAGGGCACGGCAATATTCTGCATGGCAAAATGATAAAAAGTGGCACATAGCAGAAAAATGGCCACTTTTGTTAGGCCTCAAAAGGCATTTGTTTACGTTCGAGGTATCTTCCATAAAAAAAAAAATGTTTCATTCAAGAACACCCATCACCTTCTGCCGGACTCTGTTTCGGGGAAAAAACAGTCATTATCGAAGTGTTCTGACATGATCTTTAAATATGTTCCCTAATGCAATGCTATGCGCTGTCTGATGTTTAGTTAGTATCACACACGATTGTTTCTTTTCCGTCGTTCTACTCTCGCCTGTCTTTTCGATATCTGCACCAAAATTAGGTTCTGCGATTTATCAGAGACGCATGTGAATGTCCTTAACTTGGAATATTATAGCTCGTTGCTAAAAAAACAACAATAATTTACCATGTGGCAGGTGCGGTAACCAGGGAAGATTTTACTAAATTTGAAGACACGCTGAAATCAAATTACGCACCATAGTTTCCGGTATCTATCCTCTTAAATATTGTTCTATTGTACTTTGCTTTTAGTTTACAGTTTTTGTCTCGTTTTCCAATTAGTAATCCAGGTTCCCGTCCTGTATTAATCGCCTATTTATCTTCATTCTGTTATCGTTTTTTTAAAACGTTGTAGCTGTTTGCCCATGTCAAAATTTTATTTAGTCTCTCCGCATAAGCATTGTACAGAGTATGGTCCACTTTTGTTGTTGTTTTCGTTGTGAATACCCCCCCCTCCCCCCTCATATAATGACCGGTCTTTGAAAATAAATAAATAAATAAATCCACTTCGAAAGTCGAGAGTTATGTAGTAAGGCATGACACGCACATTTTCTGGTAATCAGTGTCTTCATAAAATGCAGTATAGATACAAGAAAAAAATGCCCGTCTCCCGAGTTGGGAATGTCGAATTTGGTCAAAGCGATGTGTGATAAATTTAGTCCATCTTAATTTAAAGCCTATAAGCTTCTGTCTGATGCAAAGTGAAATGCATAATCTGACACTGCCCCGTAAGGGCACTATCTTAAAAAAAAAATGTCAGAATAACCTTTCCATCGCTTGCGTCTTACTTTGTGAATTGTCATAGACAATAACTACAATTATGCTGTTCAGTAGTGTGCATGCCATCTGGAAACGTGGATACAGTGGCAGAAAATGTCGAACCATTCATAGCGGCCAAACTCGAACAGATTAGTAACGCAACTCGACAGATTTAGCACATAATTGAATTGAGTAGACAATAGTTTAAGCATCACCTTCTTCTGAAGCAGATAATCACGAAAATGATTTCATTAATTTACCTTGTTTGTTAACTGGTACATTTCATTAGCTATTATTCAGATAATTATCCTACAGGTTTTCCGCAATTATAGGGGATTAAGGATGAAAACAATTCCTTCTTTTTTTTTTTTCTGTATAAAACACTAGCCTATAACCTGCTGCAAAAAAGCGAAATACAAAACACTAATAGAATCCGTGCCAATTACGGCCTATGGATCTTTAGCCACGGCTGCTGTTTCTGATACAGACATAAGGCCATAAGTCTAGCCTTAAACCTACTGCAAAGAGACCAAATACAGAACACTATAAATGAACCAGGGCCAATTGTTCTTTAGCCGCCGGTTGATGTTTCTGATTCAGAAATAAGGCCGTAAGGCATGCACTAAGTTAAAAACATGCTTAGCTGCATTGTTAGCTCGCATCTAGCGCACTGCAGTTTTGGAGAAAGAGAGAAGGAGGGAGCGTCAGAAATAAAAAAGCATCATAACATGTTGCCGTGTCGGGCGAATGATACGCGGCACTATACGTAAAAAAAACTCGTGAGCGAAACGCTATCCGGTGCGCATATGTGCGACGAAGAGGAGACGGAAGAAGGCAGTGGCAAATGTTTCCAGCTGCTCAGTATGTTTCAGTGGTAAGCGAAAAAAAAAAACAAACAAACGAAAAACAGCTGGCAATGGGAAAGAAATGTCATTGTTTTCTGCGTCAGCATGGCAAGAACAGCTGTGCACCCTCAGTTGCAGGCTTGAGCTGTGCTGAGAGCATTTAGGGATCGGCGACATGAGCATGCGCAGATTCATCAATCATGTAATGTCACGTACTTTACAGAGGTCTGTCAGTGTACAAAGAGAAATTCCGTAAGTGAGCATGGAAGAGCATAAAAAAAATGTTGCCGAACACGCTTCCTGATGGCTTGTCTTCCTGCACCCATGTAAAATAGAAAAAGGTAGCGGGACAAAGTATGGGATCTTTGCTCAAGTACCTTGATATTTACTAGGAAAATTTTTAATATAATGAGAGCAGCCTCAATATTAAATAATCGAAAATGACTGCTTTTTTTGTGTGTAAAGGCTACTCAATATTTTACCGCGTTCCTACTATCAATCAGGTGACAGAAATGCAGAGAATATGATCAGATCGAATAGACTAACATCGTGTTTACAAAGGGGGCTCTCGCGGCGCCGCAGCCGAATGTGGGTGAAAAGTAGGGTTAGTGCCCATAGGAATACATGGAACCAAAAGATTTCAATGCAGTTTTCTCATTTAACGGGACACCTATGATATTATTCGATGCAGAGTAAGCGTAATAAAGAACATCGTGAAAGTATAAAATGTTATTACCCAGGTGAAGTATTTTTAAAAAGACGCGGAACGCATGGGTGTGAGAGTTGGGAGGGCGACGCATAGAAACACATGTAAACACAAGTTACCTCAACATTTCTCTTGTTTCGCAGAGCACCAGGAATGGTGCCCGGTCGTTAAACGTTGGCTAGCGCTTTGAAGAATGGGGTGACAAATTATGCACCGCAATTGCGGAGGCAGTCTGCGTTTAAAAACTTCCCAAATAATTTGTGTTCTGAATCCAGACCCCCCCTCCCCTCCAGAAAAAAAAATGCCCATGTAGCGAATCGCGCAGTTTATTATACAGTCTGATAGTCTGATAGTTTGATATGCTACCGCATGATACTGCTGCTCAAGTGATACATCCTAGACAGAATAACATTTAAAAACCCGTTGTCAAGCGTCGTACTACCATATGGACCGAACGAGAGTCGTGCATTGCAGCAGACGACAGCGCAGCTGGCGTTACCCACCGCGGCCGCCTCCAGCTCATAAACTTCTGCTAGCGACAGCGGATGGTGCATGGTCGTCTCCAAAAGTGTGCGGTAAATTTATCGCGCTGTTATCAGGCCCTGTAAATCGTCAGAATAACAGTACTTGCAAGGGAATATACTGTAGATTGGAGCAATGTAGGACTGCGCGAGTAGCTTGTCGGAATCGAATAAACAGCGCTAGAATGAAAAGCTGTACATTGACGGCGTTGTGCACCCGGACCCATTTTCTAGGCCAGAAACACATTGGGAAGTCTTCTGGATTGACGCGTGCGCTCTGCCACCAGTGGGCAAGACAAATATTGTAGTGCACTTGATTTTTTCTCCGAGTCCCTTCACTGCATAGACAGCCCCGGTACACAATTTTGAATCAGGTGAGTGCGCGCAAGGTCATCAACGGGCATATATGCTAGTTAACAGTTTTTTTTTCGTTTATTTCCTTTTTCACCGTGATGTCGCTATGGTTCTCAAATATCTTTCTGCGCTTTCTGTGTGGTTTCCTCGTACTTTCGTTTTTTTTTTCTTTCTTTCCGTACGGTACATACCATGCAGCGCATAGCGGACGTCGGAGTAAAAATCCTCTCCAATATTTGGTTACGATTTGCTCACCACATGCATGTATTACGACGCAGCTACATATGTATTCGTTTTAATATTTAGCGTCTGTATTTAGCCATGATCGATGTTTATAGGGCAGAGTGACGTCATGTCGTTATTTTGCGTTTTATTCGTCTCAATTTACAAAATTAACCGTGTCTCGATGGCATCATTTTATTGCCTTACGCGGCTCATGCGTGTCGCCAGATCTTGTTTTCTTTTTCCTCTATGTAACATAAGATGTTGGGGCATGGTACGAGACATTCATCGAAAAAAAAAAAAGGAAAAAGCAAAAGCCGATTAGCCGACTCGCCTCCTTAACGGGGGGGGGGGGGGGGGGGTTCATCTGGAAACGCGCCGCACATATTTATTGATAAATATGCATTACAGAGATGTCAGGCGCGAAATATTGGTGCATACATATATTCATGGCCTTAAATTATTGCTCCACTTTTTGCAAACGACTGCTTTCGAAGGCGCAAGTCAGCTTCTTTGCGAACTGTTCTTTGCATATATTTTGTACGGGCAGCGCTACCGCAATGCATTTCGAACTCAGATTCTAGACAACGAGGGGTTTTAAAAGTAGACTGCCTCCGCATTGATGCAGCATACTTTGTTACACACTTCTTCAAAGTGCTGACCAACGTTTAACGACCGACCATCACTTCTAGTGCTCTGCGAAATGCAGCGGTAAGTTGTGTTTACACGTGTTTCTATAGGTCACCCTCCCAACTCACACCCCCATATGTTTCGCGGCGTTTTAAAAATACCTCGCCTCGGTAATCATATATTATACCTTCACGATCTCTTCTGGGATGTTCATGGTTGCTCTATGCCGAATAACGACCTCATAGGTACATCGTGAAATGAGATAACTGCATTGTAACCTTTCTGTTCCATATATCCTATGGACGCTAACCCTACTTGTCACCCCCAGTCGGTTCAGCCGGGCGACAGAAGCGCTACCGCATCGTGCTTACGTCACAGATCGGTGTTGGTCTATAAGCAGCCTTCATAGATTAAGACAGAGGATTTGACTCAGTCGATATCTGATCATCCATAGAGCTATTGCGCAATTATAGAGTGCGGAACCACATGCAAGCATACTTGAAAGTATCTATATAGTTGTGCAGCGGCTGTAATCTTCAATTAAGAAAATAATGAAATTTAGATCGTCAAAGTTATCTACCTGAGAGCTATTCACCGCATGATTTTTCAAGGTATTTGAATGTCTGGATTGTGGAGAGTTAGCGATAAAAGGAATTAAGAATAACTAGTAGTTCATGATTTACTGATGATTTTGCTTTGCTAACTCAAGGGACAGAGTCTAAGGCATGATCAATGAACTAGACATGTAAAGTACAATGCAAAAAAAAAAAAAGAATGCGCATATGAACTAAAGTAATTGTCGTCTGTTTTGGGACAATACAGCCGCTTAAGAGAGGTAGCAAGGCACTAGGGGTGTTAGAGGCATACATCTACTTAAAGTGTGCGTGCGTGCGTGCGTGTGTGTTTGTGTGTGTGTGTGTGTGTGTGC
>JAJIZL010019978.1:16300-33655 GCA_023969395.1 Amblyomma maculatum | reverse complement strand
TGTGTGTGTGTATGTGTGTGTGTGTGTGTGTGTGTGCGTGCGCGTGCATGTGACCACAGATCCGTGCGGCGACAGTAAACTAATCAGGAAGACAACTAATTCGGTGGAGTGCATTTGTCATCTAATCCTAAATAGATCACGAATGGCAGTTTAACTGCTGCCACTCATCTGAAAAGTAGCTAGAAGCTGCAATTTCCCTGTGCTCAATTATGGGGCAAAAAATATTAGGCCTAACGGAAAGGGTTTAATATAAATTCAAGACAGTGCAGGAAGCTATGGAAATGAAAATAATATGCGTAATGTGAAGAGGCAGGAAGAGAGAAGAGTGGGACAGGGAACAAGCCCGGTTAAGATCCATTCCACACTGGGAGTCAAGAACAAGAAATTGACAGAGTTGGGGGATGTAATATGAGGGCAATATTAGTGTAACAGAGTGCATTCCCTCAAAAGACTAGCTTCAGCGGTCCTAACAATACGTCAGTGGGCGGATAAGATTGGTAACTTCAGAGATAAGGTGACCGCCGCAAAGGCAGATAATTAACTGTTGTGGTATAAATATGCTTTTGTCTGCAATAAGCATAGTCAGGCTGCTGCCACCGTTATTTATGGTTATGACGATGATCGTTAAATGGGAGATGAACAGATTCGTTCGATCTGCTGCAGCTTTACACTTTTGCGAATAATGTATAAGTCTGTGATTCTACTCGCAAAGTTTTAGTGCCTAGCGGGCGGCGCATACTACAAAAGAAAAAAAAACATGATAAAAACGTGAATCGTTAAGGTGCCCCTCCCAGAGTGGCCCCCATTTTAAAATGCTCGTGTGACGTCACAAAATAATAGATGGTGGAGCGTTTAGTCTGCAATGCAGGCTACAGTATCAAAAGACACGTCTCATTTTCTTGGACGATTGACACAGTGGTCGTCCCTCATGCAGGAGTGCTTGATCAACATGTTACTGCACAGAAACGGTACAGAGTAAGGTATGTTTTCTTCAGCATAAGTAAGGCATGGAGCGTGCGCTGCCGCAGCCGCGGAGCAGGTTACAACGGCAATGACGACGACGACGACGCGAAGCGCAGGTACGGGCGCCAAACGGCTGTGCTCTAAAAACACAAGGTTAGGTTGGGTCTCAGTCGCGCGCGCGCAGCTGCGGGAGAGGCGAAACGGATACGGCAGCGGCGGCTGGGAGGCTCTTTGATCAGTGCGGCAGTGAACTGCATACGAATCGCGTTGGGCTTTGCGATGATGGAACTGAAGCGGTAGCGGCCTTTCAAGTTCTTTCGTGTGCGCTGGCTGTGGCCAGACTGAACACAGTTTTCAGAAAAGGTGTTACCAGCCTAAAGTAATTGTTCGACTAACAAGCGCATATAAAAACACCTCTGGAGGTACCGCTGCATTCAAATGGTTTGTCTGCTCGTGTAAGGTCGCAAGGTATGCCCTCGCGTCAACGTTTACTTGTTTGGATTTTTCTCTTAGTTTTCGGACCGAAAGAGAGACTGGAAATAGCTCAGAAATCATCGACACAACGCTAAAGCCTCCCCCCTTTCGCGGCACACACGGCTGAAGGAAACTGGAACATATCGCTTTTAATATGCAGGAGCTCTTGTTGCTAAAGCAAGCTAACTCTCATAACATACGAATAATAAGCTTCTGATTGCATGCTTATATCATACAGCATGAGCCCATCGATTTCGGCCTTTTCGACAATCTCTAGACAGAAGCCCAAAACAAGCCCACTTCTCCGAAAATCACTAATGTTGCATATAACAGGACAGGCTTCTCAAAGAAAAAAAAAGCGAATAACAAACAAAATCTATTTTCCAAAAGAAAAAAAAAAAAAAACCTCCCAGGAAACACCGTCCATGGCGTGCATGCAAGAGTGGAGCAGACGCTGCGAATAACAGAGGACATAAGGATGATATGACGTTGTAACGTCTGCGGCCAATGGTTGCCAGACCAGGAAGCTGCTTTCAGAACGATAAAAAAGTTAATTTTAAAAATATCTACTCTACCTCAAATTTGGAGCAGTTATAATTGCGCGTGCATGGAGTGTAACGAAACAATCAGTTTAGGCTCAAATGTTAGCTGTCATGACCCCTTTAACTGCTTTGTTTATCAAAGATCACTAAATTTTTACGATAATGTACGCAGATCTTTTATGAAATGTGTGTAACATGTTCCGCGTCAAATGATCTTCATTCTTTTTATTTATATTTTTTTACTGCTAGGAATAAATGAAGAAAATGCGACTGTAATTTACGTGCTCGATACGCAATTTAAGTGCCTTGAAGGAGAAGCGATTGTCGAGGGCTCTAGAACAAGGTGGTACGGAGAACATTGTAAAAGTAGCGTATGCTTTAGAGCTATATTGTACGCAAGGACTTACGAATCTTCACCACCTTACGCACAGACTCTGTTTGTGAACAGTGCTGCGCAAAGGATCCTATGTACCTTATAGGGAGTTAGCACAAAGAATTGATAATACCTCTACACCGCCAGTGGCCGTGTTGCTTCTGTGACAAAGGCCATAACTTTGCCTTCAGAAGGTCATGCTCAGGGTATTTATTCTTCTTTAAATTTAAACTATTGACATCAGCTTAGAAATCTCGGAACAGTTCGGGACAAACTCTATAAAAGCACTGTTTTGTTTTGGCCTTTAATGGTTGTGCAATACGTAAACGCATCATGGAGGCTAAAAAAAGCAGGCACAATGCTGAAACCTTTATTACGAATCCTAAAGGCGCCGCGAATGCTTCCATCAAGAGAGCAGGAAATGCCACACGAGTGTCAACACACATTTTCCTCGATCGTTATCTTTTTTAATTTATTTTCGTTTTTATTTTAGCATTTTTCGCTCTTCAAAGCAACGTGCTTACATATACTTTTGATTCGAGCTAAAATAATCTATTTTTGTACACGCGTGGCTAGAAAATATTTCCACAGTTCCTGATAATTTTTTGAAACTTCACGCAGGCGTTTCAGCTGAGGTTATGACGACAAAACTACTGCCCGTCAGCGACTGAAAAATCTGCAGATAAGAAAACACAGTCTCTTGGATCTGCCGCTTGACAAATGCATGGGAATTCCGGTGTCAGCATATACGCCTGAGACAAGGATGGGCATTGGAATTACAACAACATCGAGGTATTTGGCTCGGAGCAATGCTGTTAAGGCTACCTTGGCTTTCGCACTGTGTTTTGCACTTGTCCATTGGTGCTTCGATGTGGAGAAATTCAAAGAACAAGCACTAAGAGTAAGTGGTTTGTTCGTATTTATAACTGTTCTCTTTTACTCTGGGGACCTTGGTGTTGCTGTGATTGATTTAGATTTCAAACTGATAAAGCTTTCTAAATTAAATTAATTAATTTTTTCTTATTTCGAACGATCTCAAATAAAACTAGTTAAATAATAATTTTCGAATTCATAATGATAGTGCATAGAAAAAAGCGCGAGGTAATAACGATGCCACGTTTCGCCGCCTCGATTAAAGCTACGAGGAAACAAAATCAGGAAAGAATGATCAAAGCATCAAAGTTCGGAGATGAACCTTGCGTGCCACCCCGTATGAACCCTTACGTCGAGGCGCTTCTTACTCGCTAATCAGGTTGCACCATATTCTTGTCACGGGCATTGGAAGCTAGTTGGTGGGTATAGTCGAGGACATGAAGAAAAGAGCTCGGGGGAAGGGTAAAACGAAACCTCTCGTGATCCTTCTGCGGTGACGACTGTCGCAAATGGTTCTGAGTGGTTCTACGTAAAGGCGCGCCGATGATACAGATGACAAGTACGTGTCGCCCCTGCTCAGCAATGGTTGTTTCGTATACAGTTGGCTGATATTTCTATACACCAACAGCTGCGCTCAAAATGCGCATTACCTAGAGCTGTAATTCTCGACAAATTTTTTATATTTAAGCCTTCATTTTCTTATCTGCTACCGTAAATTGACATCTTTCTATCATTTACAACAAATCTAAGACTCATTGGGACATCTTGAAAATGAGCAGGGCAGCAATAGGGTCCTTGTTTCTTTTCATATAGCACCATATTCACTAAGAAACGAAAACCCAAGCCAAGCATCTTGAGACCCACTCCATAACTGATTCGGCTCCTAATTCCAGGAAGATGCCATTCCTCCCAGTTCATCACGACAAATTTCCCTTATCAGAGGCTTCACTCAAGAGGATCAGCCTCTTTCCGGCGACGATGTTAAGCTCGCACTGCCCACCCTGTCGTAATGCCTGCTGTGCAGAGGCTTCTTTAATGTGCACTGCCATATGCTTGAGTGCGTGAATTAGCTTAGTAGCTTATTTTCCACTTTGAATAAATGAGTCATAGGATAGCATTTAATCACATTTCATAGTTTTACTTATCGTAGTCTTCCAGCTAGTGCAGTGAGCTATGATCGGGGGAATTGGTCACCTCCCATATTGGTCATATTCAGGACATTAACTTTTGCGTAAGGTGGGAGTTTCCCGGGCACTAGCAATTTGAGCCGAATGTACCGACGGGCCTAGCAGATAGCGGGCGATTGAACATACCGACTCTGTTCGCCAGCAGTACCTCGCACGCTTAAACTTGGCTACGAATATAGAGCGTTGATTCCCTGCTGCTCCAGAGATCCTCTTCCGTAAGGCGACGCTTCGCATAAGGAATCGCTTGCACACTTTCTTAGAGAAGCGGTATCTTTGGCTTAGGTACCTGCACATCTACTTACACCAGGCAAAATGTTTGCCTTGATTAATGTTGCTAAATTAAGAGAACATCCGCATGTAACTGCACAGAACTGACAATCATTTACCTATAATTCCATGGAAAAGGTTTAGGATAATAGCAAGGTATATATGTATATACTGCTTCTTCGATCTGAATTTGCTGATTACCATAAACCACCAAAGGTATCGCAGGCGAATCCTGAAATAATTCTCAGTATAAAATTGTTGTAACCAACGTATCTTGCAGTTTGTTTCCTCAGGTCATCCACGGAAACATGAAGAAGCAACCACAATTGAACAGAACAATGTCAGCTCACAAACACCTCAACAAACTGCTGCAAAAATGCACATACCAGAAGACGTCCTCTCCGACGGACGTCGAGCAAACCAGTCTGTCCAGAACTTGTGCCCGCTAATACCTCCAAACTTGGGTGAGCAGCATACTGCAACTTCTTTTAGTGCGTCAGAAATACAAAAAGTTTAAAGCTTAGAAATTTCAGAAGTTCTGATTTGCATCTCGGATCCAGGAGTGCAATACAAAAACATGGTCTAAAGAGATAAAACCGATCGAAAAATCCCACCTTCTTCCTTTCTCTTCTAGCGCGGTTCAGTTATCCGTTGAGGAGTGTGACGTATTGTCTCTGCATCTTTCCTTTAGTATAAATCAATTTACGCTTACGTTTAGCAATATTGAAACCCAACGCCGAGCATGAAACAGTTTTTACACAAATTGCTGATGTATTTCAACAAATAATCTTCAGGACAGCATAGAAAATGGGTCATTTAAGAGGATACAGGTAATATAAGAAAAAGCAATTTTACCAACTATGTTCTGATCTGAAAGCTGCGCCTTTCTTATGGCGTTGTCAGATCTTGGGAGCCATTTTATGCACCCAATGCACAAGAGTAGGTGGAGTACCCGAGTTTACAGATGAAAGTAAGCATCAGAACGTGAATCTCACACAGATTTCTTAGTACGTGTAGTTCATACATACTCTCCACGAGCGAAAACATAAACCCCTCGCGTCCCTTCCACCTAGTGTACACGTTGCAATTACAGATCCAAAATGTAAGGTGAATTAATCTGGGTACAACATTGGGCTAGACTTATGAGCTTTGCTTTCAAGAGTGTGATAACATATAGTGCTAATGGTTTCCGCTTGCGGATCCTCTTGCAAATCCTCGTTCGCGTACATGTACGTACTTTGCAGCTCTTTTGATAACTAACATTTGTAATTTTTCCCGTATTTCCCACCACACCTATGCATTAGAATATAGTCGTTAACTATCTCATATAAAGTGAAAGACTACCGGACATAGATATAAAGCTTAGCTTTAACCAAGCCGTAAGTATGTGAGAGCATGGACTAAAATAGTGTGCACTCGCGCTCAAACATTTCTTGTGGTCGGCTATAGAAAATCGTTTGTATGGTCGGCTATAAGCATATGGCCCAAACAGCTATAGTCGTACTTATGTCAATATTTATCTTTTGTTGTGGTGTGCGCTGTGGAAAAACGTGAGTCTTTATATGGAGTTCTCGTTACTTGTGTACTGCAGTCTTTAGCATTCTATGCAGCCAACTGTAATTTTTTATGGCCAGCTATTGACAATTCTTTGTATAGTCGGCTATAAGCATTTGACCCAAATAGCTATAGACGTTTCTATAGCAGCCTTGAGCCTTTTCTATGGTTTCTGCCATTTATATAGACTTGTGGTCGCCTATGTACTGGAGTATTTAGCATTTTGTACTGTCAGTTAGAAGCAATTATCTTTCATCTTGGAGGTTAAATCAGCTTTCAAGCTTTATCTTATGTCTTTCTTTTATGTCTTAAAAGAGATTTTCATGATGTGTTACAGGTTTTGGAGCCACCAACTGTAGTTTTACTTAGCATATCAGGTCGCCTTTAGCGTTTCTTCGAATGTATACCTCGTTATAGACAAGCCTTTATTACGTTGAAGGCTGTTCTGTTGCAAACTATATAGTAACTGAAGGTTTCCTATTTCCCACTCTTTCACTCCCTATACCTGATAAGAGCAGTTCCCGATTAGAACTAATGATATACTTAGCTTTCAATTGTGGGCTCGTGCGTGTATGTGTTCTTGGAAATTGCATGAAAACTGGGAAGAAACCAATCATGGCACACCCTTCTGAGTGGTGTACAAAAGGATTTCTCGTTGCCTATAGCATACATCGATAAGTCAACCTGCAGGCTAACTGATGAGAGGGAATCGAACAAACGATATATGTGCCTTCGAATCTATGCATTCCCGACTTTCTGAAGGCTGCTAAATATAGGTGTATGACTGCTTGTCTATATAATTTGAGGTATTAACAATTTTCTATTGCTAGCGAAAAGAGCTTGTAAAGCTTCCAGTCTGCAGCTTTTCTATGACAGCTAAAGATATAGCTTCATGACTACTATTGTATAGCATTATAAAGACAGTTTCCTATAGCTAGCGAAAGCTTTATATACCTTGCAGGCTGTAGCTTTAGAGGCACTTAAATGCCTAAAGCAGGTAAATATAATTGCATGATTGCTGGTCTATAGTGTAAGAAAGGTAAATTTTTTTAACGCTAGATCAAACTGCTTATATGGCTTGCAGTCTGTAGATTTACAGCCATATGTAAATGGCTCTCTAGGCAGCTATATGAATATTGCTCCATAGCATCAGGAACCTAGTTTCCTCTAGCTAACTAAAAGAGTTTATATGGCGTGCAGTCTCTAACTTTAAAGACATTTGCATCTCTATAGGCAACTGAATATAATTGCATGACTACTGGTTTATGGTCGCAAAAACATATAGTTTTCTGTAGCTAGATCACACTGTTTGTGTGGCTCAGGGTCTGTAGCTTTAGAGACATTTACATCTCTGACTGATGGGCTCTGTCTGACTAGTGGTCTATAGCTTCAGGAACATACAGGTTTGTATAACCATCTAAATGAGTTTATTATGACTTGCAGTAAGTAGCTTTAGAGCCGTTTATATATCTATAGGCTGCTAGTGTATGGACACAGGTCTATAGATTGTGGAAAGTGCAGATTTATATATCTAGCTAAAGAGATTTTGCATAGTTGAGAACCTGTAGCTCCAGTGGTAGATAATATTTTATAGCCGCCAATAGATATTCCCATGGAACGTTGCGGCTGACTAAAAAATATATAGATAGACACAGCTAGCAGTTAGCTTTTTCCACGAAAAACATTGACAATTTTTCTTTGGCGTATTTGAAATTCAAGGGCCCTGCAGGATCCGATTTCGATATCTCATCATCTGATTTGAAAAAGTAATTTCGAATCGGTAGAGCCCGTGAACTCTGCCATATCATGTGGCTCCGTGACATACACAACTCCTCGCTTAATAAATGCCCTGCTATATGAGTTGCTACCTACCTCCTCTCAGATATGCTCATGATTTTGCGCTCATAGCGCCGATGTGATATACACCGAGGCCAGATTTTTTGAAGACGGGACATGATCTCAAGTCAAAGGTAATGCTGATAAATTAAGGTAAAGCTGAAGGTAACGCGATTACAAAAATTGAATTGAAGTGGCCATGTTGCATCGTAACCATCGCATCATGTTGCTGGACGTCTAGCTATTGTTATTAAAATTGATTATGTCAAATGTCATTCATGATGTGTTACAATTCGGAGGTTCTCTAGGCCTTCACTCACTGGCATTTACTGCTGTCGCAAATTCTTTTCATAAGCTCAGTTGTATGGTGGCTGACAAATATGCAGAAAAATTGACTTTAAAGTGCTATGATGTGGAATGCGTTTCCAGGCAAGATTGCACTTCTTCGACTTGTGCGAATACGGAAAAATGAAGAGTAGCCTGTGAAATAACATTGTTGGCCATGCAATATTTCTAATTATTTGCTCCTAACTTATCGGAAGGTGGCATGTTTGAGGGCGCTCACTCATTCATTCATGAAGCCCGCGAAAATGTACACAAAGACAGTTTCAACAACCTTGACCCCGACTCTATGAGCGCGGTTGACCAGCTTGTACAATACAGTCATATGTCCAGTCATACGCATCTTAGCCGAACACCTTTGCATGACCTTTAATTAGTATGTTCAGCGAGCAAATATAATAGAACCCTGCTACCATTGAAATTTACAGGGGCGTGCGCTCTTTTTTCCCTGCAGGATGTGCCGCGATAATCATAATCTGAAGTTCCTCGCTGCCACATGTGTCTCTTGCATTCCCATTATATATCTATGCTGCGAGGCTGTCTAGGTAGCACCAATTATAGCGTGATGCCCAGATTGAGACGGCGGCTAGACATTCTTGCTCTGTGACAGTGTAATTTCGTTCCGGCATACTAAGTGATCGATTAGCGTAGGCAACAACGTGCTTCTTGTCTTCGGAGCGCTGAACAAGAAGTGTGCTGATTCCAACGCCACTCGCGTCGGTATCAACCTCTGTAGGCGCTGATGAACCGAAGTGTCGGAGCACGGGATGGGACGTGAGGAGAAATTTTAGTTGGCGGCAGGCGAAGTTGCACTCAGGCGTCCACTCGAAAGGCACATCTTTCTGAAGGAGGCTTGTCAAGGGGTGTGAGATGTCCGCAAAGCGATGAATAAAGCGGCGAAAGTAAGAGCATAAGCCCAGGAAGCTCCGCATCCGTTTGATGGATTGGGGTGGCTGGGAGGACGCGACCGCTTTAGTCTTGGCGGGATCAGGTCTTACACCGTCTTCATCCACGAGGTGCCCTAGAACAAGCGCTTGAAGAGCTCCAAAGCGGCATTTCTTTGAGTTCAGCACAAGGCCTGCTTTGCGCATACAGTCTGGCAGAAGATCTAAACGGTAGTCGTGCTCGCTGAACGTCTTACAGAAAATTACCACATCGTCCAGGTAGTACATGCCGACCTCTCATTTCAATCCGCGAAGTATAGTGTCCATGAATCTCTAGAAGGTGGCTGGTGCATTACACAGCCCGAATGGCACCACCTTACGTTCTTAAAGCCCATCAGATGTATTAAATGCAGCTTTCTCTTTGTCGGCTGGATGCATTGGAATTTGCCAATAACCGGATCTCAGATTACAGAAAAAAAGTAGGACGCTAAGAAAGGAAGTTGATGGCATCTTCTATACAGGGAAGAGGATATACGTCTTTCCGAGTTACTTTTCTTCTTCTTTTTTTATTTGGACAAGCGTCTGAGTAAAGAAAAGAGCAGCTTGAAAAGTGCGTCTTCATCTAAATAACGCGATCTTTTCCGGTACATGGCCCTTTTCACCATTGTGACCGAGGAACATGAAAATTGGTAAGAAACTATGCTGTGTCGGAAAAATGCGAAAATTGCGTGTTTCGTGAAAAAGAACAGTATCTGTGTCCACAAGCGGTGCTTGTGATTTGCTAAGAGTAGGTTTGATTACGGTAGTAATTTGTGATTTTAGTATCCTTTCTTTGCCACCAGTGAATGTTTTTTTTAATTGGAAGCCTTATTATATATAATTTCTTATCTGACTCAGAGAAAGGATCTCGACGATCACCACATATAGCGTGTACTGGCCGCTTTGCTCTTTTTGTTATGCTCACCGATACCTTGGTCATCTTATTCTGGGCTTGCACTGCAGTGGGGTACATCCCTGTGAAGACGGATGTGACATCTCTGGAGGCTGTGGAGGACGAGTTCCCGGATGTGATGGAAGGAGGCCACTTCCGGCCAAAGGAGTGTACCTCAAGACACAGAGTTGCTATACTTGTCCCGTATCGAGATCGTGCAGCGCATCTACCTGTCTTCATCTATAACCTGCATCGAGTTCTCTCCCGGCAGCAGATCGACTACGGAATTTTCGTTATCGAACAGGTTAGCGTTGAAGCATTCTTAAAACTTCCAAGCACATCTTTGACGTAGCTAGTAAACCATGAGACGAAGGACATTCGTTCAGTTACCTCCATTAGGGAGTGCACATTAACATATGGATTGATTGTGACATGAAACTTCATTAGGGTCAAGGAACTTTAACATAGAGTTTACTCTTGATGGCACTAATACAATATGATTTTCATATCAGCCACATTTACTGGCGGGAAACAAAAGGGATACTGATTTTATGAGAATTGCTGCGTATGAGTTGTATAACGGAATTCTACATCTCAAAAGTAGTACTATATACTGCTTAATTCACATTCCGCAGCGGTCGTGCACAACGCCGATAAATGTTCACGCCGGTTCATTTTCCTTGGCATTTGTCACACGTTGAGAGTAGTGACCAGAAAAAGACAATGATAAATTTCTTTACAAGGGGCTGTTGCTTCCGCCATGATCCTTTTATTTTTATTGCATTGTGTTGCTGACCTGACTGGATCTTTCTCTCACTAGCATTCGCATTTTTCTTAATTGCAGTCAAATGAACTTATGCGCATTTATGACAGACCGTAATAAAATTAAAGCCCGGGTTTTGGAGTAGCACGAGTTGCTTCCCACCTCAAATTGACAAATGTAGCATTTGCAAGTCCTCTGAATCGCTCGTTTGCATATTTATTTTTTCCTCACAGCATGGGACCAAAAGAGAATAGCAATGAAAAATTCTTACGTGTAAGCATGACAACGTACTTGCATTTCTAGGCTGACAAACTTGGCTTCAACAGAGCCAAACTTCTGAACGTAGGCTTCGTGGAGTCGACGGCGCTGTACGACTACCAGTGCTTCGTGTTTCACGACGTTGACCTAGTGCCATTGGATGATCGCAACATTTACACATGTCCAGAGCAACCACGGCACATGTCCATCATGAGGAATGATACTTCCATGTAAGTCACTGTTTTGAAGATCCAACAGTAGGGACCGAGGCTTCGTAGTACAGCGCCTATGCTATATTGCAACAATGTCAAAATTGAAATCAGTTATTACAATTGTTCCGAAAGTCATTATGACACATTACAAAGGGGTGTATGTAACCTCAAAAAAAAAAAGAAAGTCTTTAAGCAGCAAGAAGAAATGGTTGTTGGTTTGCTGTTTACCAACTTGGGAATTAGGAAGAAGCGAGTCTCTTTAGTGGAATAAAACAAACAGCAAGGACAGATGTCTAGACGCGGTGAAAAATGGAGCATTCGCTGACAACACTAAGTTCATCTGCACAGTGACTGTGCGCAAGTGATTCGTAGTCTCTGCTTAGTTGACGATGTGAGACAGGGGTGGCCCGGCGTTATTGGAAAGCTAGAAAGAGCGAAGTTAAAGAATTCTCGAAAGCTGCACAAGCATTCATGAGACAGTGTCCTCCTGTTCGAGGCCTCCGATAGAATTTAACCTTGAGTACGGAGACAATAGTTGGGCAGCGTGCGGAAACAGTATAAGAGAAAGTAAGCAAGTCATAGACTCTAAATGCATACATACATGTGTGAAGGAGGATGAGGTCAGCCTCCTGAAAGCATTGGATTTCCTGGAAGCATTGGAGAGTGAAATCCCATCTGCAGTTGAGGCGGGTAAGAGAGGCTTCTGTACCGGAAGTGTAAAAGCAAACTCGTAAATGTGTACGATATTTCCAGGCAATGACAATGATATAGCTTAGAACACGCAAAGGACTATGGTTGAAAAAAGGGGTGAACTTAAGCTCTAAATCAAAAGTTTCTACGTTTAGTGACGCTAGCCACCACCTCTATGCGATGGGGATGCCTATAAAATTCAAACATACAAGCTTTACGCATAATCGTCACCAAGAAACTTTAGGTCAACCCGAGCTTTTAACTGCGGATTTTCTATAGAGGAATGCGAAGCCAAATGAGTCACAGTTTTTATTAGTCTCGGACCAAAGTGCCTTTGCGACAAGCCCAGGATGTACTTTCCACGCTTTATTAATTGTAAAAATGTACAATGCCGTGCATTGTATGGTTACCGAAGCTTTTGGACCAGCGTGGAAAGTCGCAGATGTTAAAAGCCGAACTTGACATTGATAGAAACAGCATTTGAGTGCTATAGTCCGTTACAAGTCAAGAACAGCTGCAGCGGCAAATACCCCTTTACAGAGGCCTCCCATCAAATGACGTAAATTTTGGGCGCTGGCTCCCTCCAAAGGAAGGGACACCAGCCTGTGTCAATCTCTTCCTAACCTGCAGGCAGTTTCTTCCTTTGGTTTCTTCGGAGCACTGAACACCGGTTGGCAGTACCATGCCCTACTGGCATGCCAGTATGGCATGTCATACTGTTTTTGGTGCCTGTTTTCAGTGACAGTACTGTTTCCAGTGGCATGCCAGTGTTTTCTTCTCATGCTGGCATGAGAGGGAAACAAATCCCTTTGTGCTTCAGCTGCAGGGAGATTCCTCTCTGCTAAAGCCATTGGCTGGATGCAAAGCCTACTTTGAAGGACATTCCCAGCAGCATTCTTGACTTGTAACCATAGCTTTTTTGCTGTTCTACTTTCTGTTTTATGCTTTTAAACGGCCCAAAGAAGCGAATTGCTTCGTTTCATTTGGATATGTAATGGCAGTGGTTTCTACAGGTCATGGTAAACAACTGTTCTTGATTACGAATTCGCATCAAATTTCAGCATGCGTGTGGCTAAATGCCAGAAGGTACTTCACAATAAGGAATCTATGCACTACCTCAAATCCTGTTTGCAGCTCTATGGAAGGTAAGACTTATCTATGCCAATCCGGATGGCGTGCAGCCCATACCTTTGATCCAACCCTCTTGTGCCAGCATAGGGAACAGGAACGCAGGAGCAAAAAGCAAGCGATGGACACTGTCCTGAATTATTTAGGGACGCTCTTCCCTTTCGTATCGCCGCAAGCACCTTGGAAAACAGAGCTTAAATTACTTCTGGATTTTATTCCCGGCCAAAAAATTAAACACCGCCGGATGTGCGCAGGCTCTTCACGCTCTTACTGGCAGGTAATCCACTTAAGCGCATCAGTGTGTCCTTATTGCAGTTGCAACTCAATAAAACTGGTTCTACGAGTGGTGCATATATTTTGTTATTTTTACACTCTGTTTCCTTGAAGTGAGGAGCGCGAACACTGGCGTGTGCTTCTAAACCTTCCGCAGGGTCTTTTACAAGCTCTTCTTCGGTGGCGTTAGTGCCGTTAATAAGGAGCACATGCTGCGCGTCAATGGCTACTCCAATGTCTACTGGGGATGGGGAGCAGAAGACGACGACATGGCTTACAGGTGAAGTGATCTTGTTAAGACGAAGCAGAATTAAGGGTTCTTTTATGCTGCGCGCGAAGAAAACATTGGAAGCTAATATTTTGTTTTCCTACTCTGTTTTCCTTTCGCAATCTGCAGGCTGAACAGGGCTCACTTGAAGATTGTCAGGCGCTCTAGTGAAATTGGCCGATATTTTGGCCTGGGGCACGTCAAGAGCAAGCCGAGTGAAAAAAGGTGTGTTGTTTCACTGATATCAGAGCATTTGAATATTTCACGCTATATGTGTTTTTTATCATGGCGTCACTCTGGGAGAAACTGTCTTGTGATCCGGTCCCACGCTTGCAAAGTTTTCGTGCAGGAAGTTCGGTTTGCTTTACAGAATATTACCGTCCCAGAGTGGTATGAGGGAGACAATAGAGGAAAGTTTCAACAATTTTGGTCACCTGGGTTTTTGTAGCGTGCATTATCACCGCACTGTACAAGAACGTCTTTCGCCTCGCCTGCTTTAAAGTGCAGTCGTGGCGGCCAGGACCGAGCTCGTGTCCGATTCGGGATCAAGTGACCATAACAAATGAGAGTCAGTGGCGACAACTCTAAAATTATTAAAGTGACTAATAAAAGCGTGATAATAGAAAACTGCATAAAACCCCGCCAGGGTGGTGCAGTGGCTGCGGCGCTCAACTACTGTTCCCATGTATGCGGGATCGAATCCCGGCCTCGGCGGCCGCTTTTCGGTGGATGCGAAAAGAAAGGTGCCCGTGTGCTGTGCGATGTCAGTGCGCGTTAAAGAACCCCAGGTGGTCGAAAGTTCCGGAGTCCTCTACTACGGCGTCTTTCATAGTCTGAGCCACTTTGGAACGTTAAACCCCAAAAACCAAATCAGAAAGCTGCATTATGGCGCTATCCGCAATCTGCTACCGCGCATTTGACTGCGAGAGGGCCGGTCTCCAGGAAAGAGCGCGCTTCTTGTTGCGGCTTTTTCAGTGCGGTCTGTTGGCACCTACCGCCCACTACTGGGTGTTACCACAGCTGAAATTTTGGACCGCGCCCCGTTCGTGCATAAAGGAGAATGCATGCTCGTTCCTCTCTCCGCCTGCCTCAGTCGTAACCTGAAATTCCTGATATTTCACTCCTTATAATTTATATAAAAAGACCGCTAATCAGCGTCTGAGATTTGCTATGTGTGATTTATTAGACGCCGATAATATTCCGCGCGGACATTCGTCTTAGTTTGACTGCATGGTCGTACGAGCCTTCGGATATACTGAAGACAGCCGTTTTTACCCCTACATTTTGCACAAACAAAAAGCCATACGCTAGGCATCATGTATTTTCACAGGTGCTAACCAGTGCGTAAAATTATAAGTGATCTGAAGTGATTGCACGGCAAACATTTGATGAGTGGCAATTATGAAGCCTAAATAGGGATCCTGAAATCTCAATCATTGCCATTTTCCTCTGGGCACAAACCGCCTTTAGGAGAAAAATGGCGCTGTACAAACTTTTTGTAAATAATAAATTTCATTCATAGTTGAAATTCCAGCTGTTATGTGCATAAGACTCTGACCTTTACCTTCAACATATACATACCAGATCATCCTTAACCAACAACGTTTCTAACGAAATCGAGCAGGAAACATTTTCTGGAACTGAGAATAAGGGCGAACAACAAGGAAAAAATCATGCTTTTAATTTGGACATTAAAAAAAACAACTACACCCCCTCTGCTACTAAGAAGCACTTGGGACAAGAATGTCGATAGAAAGAGCGCAGGGGTGGGATTGAGGGGAGAGATAATTTTTGTGTTAAATTTATCAACGGCAACTTATTGTACGGCGTTTGAAACCATCTCGTCTGCCGCAAGAGTTTTGGCATGGAGCACAGGACAGTGTTGGAGAGCATTTGAAGTGCCTATGGCATTCCTTATATGCACAATGATAAATGAAAATTCTAATTCGCCCACCACGCAAGAGGCCACCTCGTATTACATTTTTAGTTCTTACAATACATTATGTGGCAATCTTAGACGAGCTTCATTCGCCTAGTTCTAGTTTATTGTTTCATTAAGGTATTGGTCACAAAAGTCGTTCGCGTTCATAAAAACAGCGCCAGTTTTGACAGCAACTACCAGCACGCTTATTACATACGATAAAGCTAGTTAGAATCTACTTCCGTGCAAATAAAGGCGGCACACAATAGACATCCTGGATAATTTTACGGGATGATGACCAAGAGCCCAAAAGAAAATATCTGTTTTAATTTCTTTCGGGGGAAAAGACTGGCGTAAGCAGCGGCATTTCCGTGCAAGGAAACGCAAGACACCCTTGTGCTGTGCGATGTCAGCGAACGTTAAAGATCTCAAGGTGGCTGAAATTTCACTGACCCCGAACTTTGTGGCTTTGGGACTTTAACCCACGTCCACCTTGCATTGACCAAGCTGTTTTCTAGCACTTGTTCATCCCACGGGGTTAAGGAGATATTTGAATACAATGGATCAGTACACCCCCTCTGCACCCAGGACAGCAGTATCTGTCAAGCACTCCTCATATATTTGAAGAAAAAAAAATATTGGCGTTTTTATGGTTCTAACTGCAAAATTTTTGTTTTAAAGGCACCGTTCGCCTCTTGATCGCATTGACGACATTCGGGTCAAGAACTACCTTCGGTTCCTTTTATTTTGGGTGCTAAAACCACCATTAAACCACGCGAACACTACCCGCCACAAAAGCTGGCAGGGAATGTACAGTAGAATCACAGAGCCCCCGCCCATATTGGATTGCACTACTTTAGGAGAAGTGTTCCCATTGCTTTCGCGGCATGGAGGAAGGAAACATTAAAAAAGGGGCCCTGCGTCACATTTTGTAAAGGCGGAAACTAGCTCGGCGCCTTCATGCTCTAGCAAGCTCCTTATTACATCTTTTCTGGTGCTCGATTCAAATTCCGTAAGGAAGCCGACAAGTTGAGGAGTCTGTGCAAGCGGTTCTTGGTTTCTGGCCTGTATTCATGGAAGGAAAGCTACAAAAACGGACAGATATTCTAGGGAGACAGTGGACGGCTTCCAGTTAACGCGCTAGACAGCGTCCTTTCCGCGTCCTCGCTATCTTGTTAGAACGGACTAGCCGACTCTTGGTCGCAATTTAGCATCCGCCGAAGACACTTATCGTAAATACCGTTAATCACTGGATGGAAGATTTCAGTTCCTGGCACGGCTTGTGGCGATATACCATGTCCGTCGCTTATTTTGTCTGGGCCGATTTCCCACGGTGAAAGTATTCTTCCCTGGTGCTATAGGGATCTTATATATGACGCCATTTGCTGGTGCTTACATACTTTTTAATCGTAGTTTCACGTTAATTGCCGCTCAAATACAGTTGAAGCTTTATTAAACATTTAAAGGTAAAAACTACCATTTAGAAAACGCGATGAACGCAAAAACAATCCACAACCTATATACTCACAACCTACCTGGATAATAGTACACAATAGGCGCACACGCTCCGACACACACACACACACACACACACACACACACACACACACACACCA
>JAJIZL010019978.1:0-15900 GCA_023969395.1 Amblyomma maculatum | reverse complement strand
TGCATGGCAAAACACACACACACACACACACACACACACACACACACACACACACACACACACACACACACACACACACACACACACACACACACACACACACGCACACACACACACGCACGCACGCACGTACACACACACGCACACACACACACACACACACACGCACGCACACACACACACACATGCACGCGCACACACGCACGCGCGCGCGCACGCACACACACACACACGCGCGCACGCACACACACACACACACACGTGCGCACGCACGCACGTACGCACACACACACGCACACACGCACGCACACACACGCGCGCACAGACACACAAACACGCACACACACACGTGCGCACGCACGCACACACACACACACGCGCACACACACAAACACGCACACACACACGCACACACACACATGGACACCCGTGAGTATGTTCCATAATCATCCAAAAAAGAGTTAGAGAACTAGTAATATAATATACTACAGACTCTGCTGGGCCCCTCAACATCCCAAACAGCCGCATTAGATGTTTTGGTAGAGTCATGTGATATTAGCTATATTGTAGCCGATTTAACGTGTATTCTACCCGTTCTGGCATGAATATAAAAACTTTCATGCCCGTTTTCCTAATAGTTCAGCAACGAACATAACATTCGGCTTAGGTGTGCTTTTTTTTCTTTCAGGATGCAATTGCTCAACTCTTGGAGGTCCCGAGCTGAGAAGGATGGACTAAACAGCCTGAAATACAAGCGCCTGGATATTGTGTTTAAGAAGCTCTACACTTGGGTATTAGTAGATTTGAGTGAAAAGCAGTGACTGTTTTACTTTGTGCAAGTCTGGACAGTGTTGCGATTCCCTACGAAGGGACATGGTTGTGCGGATCTCGTCAAGCAGCGTCAAAGTGCGAGAAGGTGTGATATGCCACAGATGGGGGTGCACGATATCGTGCTCAATTGCCACACTTAGACGCTGAATTACAGTAACCGCTATATGCGTGAGTGCGATGGACAAGGCCTGACTGCGCGTCATCGTGCGGTGCTGCGGGATTTGAAGGAAGTGTGTGTTCTGTCAGTGCTCCAATGTTTGCCTATGTCCAATGCCGCGTATGGTGAACTTCGGAAACCGACAAAGACGACTATGTCATCTTGCAACGATACTGACGTGTAGCATCCGCAGGACATAAAAGGTCAGCTTAACGCTGTGCTCCAACACTGAGAGTGTAAAAATCCCAGCATGAGAAGGACCTTAATTAGTGAACGCTAGTGTGCGTATGTCGCAGCTAGAAATTTTCACATCCGCCGGTTCAAGATCACTGCCTTTATTTTTCGCTGCTGATTCAATACTGCAATACATTGACGGTGGCGCCTGTCAACTTAACGGAACTTTAGCTTTAAGCAGTTAATGATTGTTATATAGCTATTCGATGGCCGCAGGGACAAGCGAGCAATGGTGCATTGTTAGACGAGGGAGCAGACTGCGTTCTTCACCGCCTAGACTTCATTATCACCACATCATACACATCTGTTCATGCTTTTTGGCAAGACCCAGATGATTGCTATAGTTTAGATGAAATACCAGTGGTGTTTCTGTTGAAAGAAAAAAAAAATTGACTTCGGTATTGAAGGGCAAATATAAATTATTCATGTGTGACATGTACCATCGCTGCCTTAGCTCTACTTATCATTTATGTTCACTACTTTTCAACATATATGCAATGTACGAATTTACGAATTATATAGCTCTGCGAAGGTATGCCAGAGATCCATGTTTTTTGTGTATAATTTTACATTAATTTCACAAGGATGCGGAATCGAATCCCGGCCTCGGCGGCCGCTTTTCGCTGGAGGCGAAAAGCAAGGCACCCGTGTGCTGTGCGATGTCAGTGCACATTAAAGATCCCCAGGTGGTCGAAATTTCCGGAGTCCTCCACTACGGCGTATCTCATAGCCTGAGTTGCTTTGGGACGTTAAACCCCACAAAACCAAACCAACATTAATGAGCAGGAATAACTTTATGTTTCAATGCTGCGGCACCTATGCAAGACAGAAGAAAGCGTGCTAGCTCTGGATGAAAGCTGCAGAACAAAACAAATGTACAAAACAGAACGCAGAAAAAAGAGAAATCACAGCAAATACAGGAAATTGTAAGAGGAAATGGAAAAATTATTCCGCAAGTGATGGTCTTAATAAAATTGAAACGCCAAGCAAGAGTTTCGAGGTGGAACATTGAGGTCATTAATCTGTAGATGTGAAATTAATTCCCACATTTTTCACTGAAAAAGAGAAATTATTGCAAGCAAAGCCAACTATTTAGCGGGTGAGTTGAGCACAAGTTGCAAATCAAGGGTGCCTTTGCGACAAAGAAATCCGAGGATGGAATTTCTCTCTTGGACACCAGAGACCACTATCCTTTTGTTCACAGTTGATGTAGAAGATTTGTTCTACATCATAGCATATCAGCCACAATTTGAGTCTGTGTAGCTGCCATGAAGCCAATGTTGCAGTCGAAAGGCAACAGGCACCTCTGTTGACAGAGCTCGTCTCGTCCTGCATGCTCTCGTTATTGTTTTTTTACGCAACGTACCTATCCATCGTCATGACCCAACTTGCTCGACAACGCATATTGCTGAATACTCTCCTGAGCATATAACAGTGTGTATCCCTCAGAAAAGCTCGTTAAAGCTGATGTAGGCAACTTTTAGGCAGTATTACACTATTGACCGGAAACGAGTGTATTCAGTGTCATTAGGGACGCGGCAAAGGAAACGCTATTTAATCGAGACTATCCAATAAAATTATATTTTTCGTAAGCCTGTTGTGTTTATCACCATTGTGCGAAATGTTACAACTAAGTGTGCTGCTCACTATTACAAATTACATTTTTGTTTATTGTGTGGCTGCAGAACTGGTGCAGAGCTGCAGGGCGGCGCGCGTCATGCTCGCCGCCCGTTTCTTGTTCGCACGTTTAGTGCACTGAGCGGGCGGCGCTCAATTCTTCTTCTGCTGCTGCTTCGGTCCTTCCACATCGCACACATGCTTCTTCTGATTCACACACAAGGCAAACTTCATTCATATCGGAAAATATCGCCTGTCTCCACAAAGCGCCACGCGTGACGTCATCACTTAGCTATGAACCTCACTGCTCATGCGCGGTGCTCTCAGTTGCTTCCACCTGGCCTACCCCGACGCGAGGAAACTTTGCTGCGCCGCCTGTGGGTTGGTGTAGCATTCAGAAACTCGTATTCTTTTATGATAGACATGGCAAACAGCCCTGCATGTACAAACTGCATGTACAAAAAAGACCACATTCTTTGTGAGTGCCCCATATACAGTGAGGAAAGACAGTGTCTGTGCCGTATGCTGGAGAATCTAGATGGACGCCCATTGACTGAAATTAAGATTTTTGGTCCCTGGCCACGGCGATCGTCAGCGGCGAAGGCCTCCCAGGCACTGCTTCGCTTTATGTAAAGCACAGGCTTAATGAAAGACTATGAGTTTGCTGTTATGTTACGTGATATGACTGTGACGTGATGTGATGTGGTATGTCTATGGTGTGACTGTACTAACTTCACCCATCC
Source organism: Amblyomma maculatum (assembly GCA_023969395.1). Classification (NCBI taxonomy): domain Eukaryota; kingdom Metazoa; phylum Arthropoda; class Arachnida; order Ixodida; family Ixodidae; genus Amblyomma; species Amblyomma maculatum. The sequence continues at coordinate 12,318 of JAJIZL010019978.1, read as the reverse complement.
CTCTCTCACAACTTTTATATCCATTCGCCCCCTTCCCACAGTGCAGGGTAGCAAACCGGTTTCTTTTACGGATTAACCTACCTGCCTTTCCTCCTCACCTTCCTCCTCCTCCTCAGTTGCTGCGCCGCAGCGGGCAATAGTTAAGCCGTGGAGCTTCCGCTCGCTTGCGAGGGCGTATAATACTCCGAGAATAGCGGCGAGTCTGTAGGGCTATGCCATGGATAAGGCAACAAAGGTTAGTACGAGCTTTGGCAACTTTTGCCTGCAAGCCGAATCTTCTCATCCGGCAGATATTGCTCACCACGAAGAAGCGAAAAATACGAAAAATGAAGCTGAGTGATGGAAACTCCCGAAGAGCGATAAGAGAGATTTGCAAAGCGACAACGCAAGGCGGATGAAAAGGTGGTCTGACAAGAACAACAGACAAACGATTCGGGCTCATCCACGACTACTACTGCTTTTACTTTGTATATCCTGGCTGGGCTGTGCTCAGCCACTGCCAATTTGTGTAGCGAACGCTGCACTGCGCTAGGTTTGCAAGCCGTCGGCGTGGCATCGTGTTACCGTGGCACCATGGAAGACGAACCAAAAGACGAAGAAGAAAAAGGCGAAGAAGAAGATGAAGACGAAAGAAGAGAAGAAGGGAGCGCAAACTACAAACTTCGTTTCAAACGCTCTGCTGTATCTGTAAGCCCATATCCCCGCCTTAACCTCCCTCTTCCAACTGCTCACGATGAAAACTTTCATCAGGTCGCTAGACCTGACCTCTGAAGTCATTCCACTTATTTTTGCGTTCTAACTGACCTTATCCTTATCTGATCATTGGCCACATTATAAACAGGCACAAATTACTGTAACACAATAACATTTACTACCAATTAGGGTTTATTTGAGTGTTTGCATTGGGTTAATGACATGCAGGCCGCAGTGGACTTTCGATATGACGACATTTTTCCGTCCCATGCGAAATATATGCCTTCAACCATTTTAAGCGGTTTTCTTTCTGATCACCTGGTAAAATACCTCCATCACACTGCTATCTTTGCAGATGCCTCATTCAGCCCAGAAAAAGCTGCAGTTGGCATATTTTCAGAGGATTTGTTGCGGTGCAGAATTCCGGGCTTGAATTATATCTATTGGAATATGGGCGGACCGTGCGGCCCATGATGAACTACTTAACAGACTGATTGGCCTTGGCGTAAATAGACATATTGTACACTGGATAAAAGCTTATCTCACAAACAGAACCTAGTTTGTGAAGGTAGACAGTGCGAAATCTGACATCCTGGGTGTGCCATCAGGTGTTCCTCAGGGGTCTGTGCTGGGGCCCATATTATTTTTATGTTATGTCAATAACATTGCAGTGTCACTTCCTCCCCATATTACAGTCCGTCTGTTTGCGGATGATTGTTTAATTTACTCAGTCATTTCAAAGCCAGAAGACCAGCTGGCATTAAATTCGGCTTTGAACTCTAATAATCAATGTGCACAACTTCCCAAATGAAAATTAATTACACAAAAACTTCATATATTACAGTGACTAACAAACTAAAAAATATTTTTTCATTTGGTTATGAAATAGAGAGGCGACTTATAACACGCGTAAGCTCTTTTAAATATTTAGGTGTTACTGTATTCTCTAACCTAAGTTGAAATTCACACATTAATAACATATGTTCAAAAGGTGAAAATAAGTTGTGATTTATTAGAAGGGAACTGAAGCTTGCTTCCACAAAAACAAAACTGACTGCCTATCTCGCGCTGGTACGTCCGACACTGGAATACGCGAGAGTCATATGGGATCCCTATCAGGCAAAACAAATTGATAAATTGATAAGATTGAAAAAGTTCACAGAAGGGCGGCCAGATTCCTTCTATCAAAGTATAGATACACAGATACTGTGACTGACATGCTACATGAATTACAACTTACTCCGCTATCTAAACGACGAAAGATCGCCAGGCTAAAATTTCTTTATCTGTTGTATAATAATCACTTCAACATAAACACAAGCCCCTATTTGCAACAGCGTTCCTGTCGTCCTGTACGAAGCTCTCACAGCTATCAGGTTACACCTATGAATGTCCGTGTTTAATTAACTGCTTTAAATATTCTGTTTTCCCCACAACAATAACAGAATGGAATTCCCTGGCTCAGGCATTTCTGCAAACAGACAATATGTTTCAATTTGAAAAATGCTTATACAGTCACATACCTGACGAAATATCCCTGTCACTTTAAGTTTTTTATATTTTTCCCTTGTTGTGATTTTGGTGGCTTGTAGGCCGAATTATTTAGTGAATAATTTGTTCGCAAGTGTTGTACTAAAGTCCCGTATCTGCACAGTGGGACGGTTTTGTCATTTTTCAATTGATTTTTCTAGAAGTGTATAAGGTTGTGCTCGTGGCTGTGTGTTCCTTAATTACATGTATTTGTATTCACCCTGTAACGGCCTTACGGCTGACAGTATCAATAAATAAATAAACAAACCTATGTGCATCACGCAGAGATGTGGAATCCATAGATCATTTTTCCTCTCATGCCGGTGGTTAACACTTCAGAGAAGGGTGTTCCTGAAGATCCCTCTCTCTAGGATAGGGCTCCCCTTGGCCCTACTCGTTTTATTGTCGTTATGAGCGAGGGCCAAGGAAGTTGCGTTGGACACTATTTGCGAAATTATACACAACTATATTATAGCAACTCGTAGGTTAACCTGTTAACATTTTCAAAATTCTTTCAAGTTTTTTTATCAAAATTATTATGATTGTTAGTTTCATACATACAATTCTTATAGCTACATTCATATAATTATTTACAATCTTGCTTTGCGACAAGCTTGTGCTCGAAATTGAGTTTGTGGATGACACCAGATTTCGGCCAATTCCCCATGGTGGGTACATGCCATTTTTCAAGATGCCAGCAACAACAACAGCACCCGCAGCTAATGCTTTCGCTCCACATTTGGTTGCGCAGCATTGAACCCTTCTCATTTTTTCAGATTTTCCTTTGTGAAAAGCACAGTTTTGACCCCACTTGCAACAACACTGCACGATTCTCCACTGGCCACAAAGTAACCGCTAATTTACCACGAATCATGGTGGTCACGCGGACTACCATTGTGTCATTCCTGGTTCAGCTGAAAGTGAGCATCGCCGAAGGCCAAATTTTTTGCAAGTAATGGGCAAAGAATAAAGCCTTGTACGAAGCTTGCAATCGTTGCACCACGGCCTCGGCGGCAGGTTTTCGACGAAGGAGAAAAGCAAGAACGTCCGATGTCAGTGCACGTTAAAGAACTCAAGCTGGTTGAAATTCCGGAGCCCTCCACTATGGCATCTCTCAGAGTCTGAGTTGCTCTGGCCCTCATCAAATCAAATGAAATCGTTGCATGAAGCATCGCAAGCCCCCCTGGCGAGCAGTCGGTAGCATCGTGAATTTGCTCGTGCCAGCCAGAAGGAAAGCTTCAGCTAGGTCATCAAGATAGGTCAACCAGGTGTGCTGTTGTCCCCTCGCTTTATGCTGCGCATCTAGTGGTAGAGTGCGCTGGTATGCCGTTCTTTATATTTTTTTCGTTTTGGTCACCGCGCGTGCTCCGTTTTACACTGGGTGCACCTGGCCATCTAACAAACTTCCTGCGTAAGGATCACGCATTGTGGTCACGGCGCGAAGCGATTGCGAAGGCCCGTGGTGGGTACAATCCCCCAACCCCCCTTCCCCACCCCGGAAAAACAAAGTGGTGGTATCTACCCACGTAAAAAATGGGACGAGAACGCAGTTCGCAGCTTGATGCCCCATATCATGGTGGAACCCTCATTTGCCCTCCGTATGTGGACGCAGCTCTCCGCATTGCCATTTATCATGATAATTTATCATATCATTTATAATAAATGGCAGTGGAGCTCTATATGAAAATTTTGTCCCTAAAGTTTCTTTCGCATTTCTCCCTGAGCGCGTGTTCTGTTGTGCGAACTTGAGAAAAACGGCGTGCCCGGTATAATGAATCTGTACTTGTTTATGGCAATTCTGTGACTCAGATTTGATCTACCAGTCAAGGCAGCATAGCTTTAACACTAAAAATAGATTGTTGGCTGGGCTACTGTAAAATAACTCTTCCAAGACTACAATATATCCTCTGCAAGCTACGTTCACGCACAAGATTATTTAGGTGCGTGGAGTTGGCCGAGCTCATTATGAGGTGAACGCTACTTTAAGGCAATTAATTTCAGTAAATTTTAAAATAAGACTCTGTGTCATTTTTTTAAATGCGAGAATAAAGGCCAACATTCTACGAAACCGAAGTAAGCATACGGATTTTTGTATGGCGTTGATAAATAATAAATTATTGTTTAATAATTTCGAAAATGCTACTAAATTTCCCCGCGTGCCAGGCATATTACATTCTGGTCAAAAGTTAGGAAATTTTACAATTAATGTTACATTACGTCGAAGCCAAATGTGCTAATAATTTGCTGATAAGACGTTAAAACCGTGCAAGGAATTTCACTCATGGGCTTGCCATCACCGACCAAGAATGGTGTCTGATCTTGTTTGTGCTGCGCTTCGATAGGCTATGTTGTTTCATGAGATCACGACAACGTAGCCTCATACTGTTAATTCAAGCTAAACCAACGCGCGAGTCTCCCTGACAAGGATTTAAACTTCCCCAGGCAGCATTACTGGCTGCTGACTTACCGGGATATTTTGCCGTACATTCATATTAAAAAACAAATTACAAAAGCAGCAGATTGGAATCGATCGTGCTCGAAATCCGGTACTCGAATTTTTGTATCCAAGCGTGAAACGTTGAACAACCATGGCAGTATTCCACCTGCTATAATCATGCAGGTTAAAGCGGGGCGATTTGACAGGGCGACTTCCAAATGGCGCCACAAATAGGTTTAAACTAGGTTAAACCCGGAGCGTACCAAGCAAAAAAAAAAAAAAAAAAAAAAACCAGGAATTACACAGCGTTAAAGAAAGTAAGACGAAAAAAACCCGTGCTTTCGCATCATAATCGCTTTAACAGGTACCGCAATAAATTTTTTGAAGCCGTGAAAATTTTTTTAGTCCTGCAACTCTCGGGCAGTAATTCAGTCTTGCGCGAACCAAACTTCTAAGGAATATTGCAAAACAAGTCGCGCATTAATACTATTGACAAAGAAAAGCATGTGCTTTCCGTATGGATACGTTCGTATACATACGAATATCGAGATTTGTTCATCATCGAACTTGTAAGGAACCGGCGGGCCCAACGGATTAGCACGGGGAGTCAGGGAAGGTATGTGGGTATGAGCTCGGGCCTCTTGGCCATCTTGTAGCATGAATGGACGCAGGTGGTGCGCAGACAGGAGGGCGCCGCGAAGCAATCGGGTAAAGCACGCAGAACATTTAGGATGACGAGCGTTACGAGCAGAATGACCGTCAGTGAGACCCCGAAGTGGGAGATGTAGACGGCATACACACCTGCCTGCGCGCGCCGCCTCGACCCCCCGCAGTCGCAGGCGAGACGATCATTCGGGCAAGCACTCGATGGTGTGGGGTGGTGAGCACTTAACAAAAGCGGTGCGCCCCTGTCGACAGGCGAGCGGTGGCAGAACCACTGACCGCTTTCTTTCCCTTTTTTATTGCCGAGAGGGAGCAACGTTACTCATTGACTCTAACGTTGTAACGGCCAGGTGTACATGTATGAAGGACGTGACCTTAAGAGTTTCACGTTCCCCCTTTTTTTATCAGTGAGAGAGGGATTAGACCTGTTAAGGTTGAAGTGGGAGTTGTACATCGAAACGAACCAATCATGCTGACTTTTGTGGTGACTGGACGTTGTGGAGATTAGAGCTGGACCTCGGAGGGTGTAAAACCGGGCCCGAGGGCCCAGTCTGGGGTTCTGGGCTAGGTTTAGGTGCTCTGCATGTTCGGCTATGCCTAGGTGGGAATATTTCCCCGTTAGCCAGTTCCACCTTACACCTCTGGGGTATATGTGAATACTGTGCATATAAATATTCAGTTATTCTTCTCGTAAACTCCTGTACTCAAGTCTTCACATCATACCGGCTCCGACGCGGCGCCTCTGACGCAAGAAATCCCCGCTGCAACACGTATAGCGTCTGTGTATACGTGTATTGTGTATACGTATAGCGACGTACTATGTCATTATGATTTAATCAAAGGTTACCCGCTCAGCCAGGAGGCGCTACATGAGCGGGGTTACTGAGTGGAAAAATACACATCTTATTTACATTTACGGTTTCGACTAAATTGATAGCCTGCACTTCAAAAAGTCAGCTACAATGTAATATGTCTATTCATTAAATACGTGCGTATATTTATATAAACACCTGAGTGCCTCATATATAGAATTTCGTGTGAAAAATCTGTAGAATTTTCAAGTGTGTGTTTGCGAAGTTTTCTTCAGACGTCTTTGTGCGACACGTGCCAGCAGATGACCCTGAATTGTCATTGACTTACAAGGATATTTTTCACAGTGCCGACTTCTTTGGTGAATCCGGCAGGATCGGCCGCTTTGTGTGGAAATACAGCAAAGATAAAGTCTCACTGCATTTGTGTAATTGCTGTAATTATTTATTTAATACTAATTAATGCCAGCTGCGTAGCAGAATGCGGCACTCAGGTTTTCGCCTTTTACTACTTTAGTCGCTAAAGTCCCTCGTTATTTTTTTTCTTAATTTCTTCCTACGTTGCCGGCTCAATATTCACGACCTCTGCTATCCAGGATAGAACGAGAGAAAAAAGATGGCTACACAGTATGAAATACCACTGAACAAGGGCAGAGGGGATGTCTCAGTTCGTAAGTCGAGCTAACTTTTCGACAAATCCACTTTTCGGAACATTGGCTCTGCTTGCGGACTGAGGCTTCCCCTCTAGCCTTGTTCAGAGCTCTTTGAAGCCTCTGCTATGCTACACATTTCATTGAAGTTTGATTCCGTCGGTTGTTGTGGGTCGCTGGGTAGAACTCATTGGCTATAGATTAAATATGTGGACCATACGACTGTGAAACTCTCCTTGTATCTTGGTATATAAATCTGATTTCTACCTTCGCAATGTTTCCTTTTGACCTATTCCACACTACCGATGCTCTCTATCCACTTTCTCTCCCACCTTCATCCCTTCCCTTACGGCGCGGTTCAGGTGTCCACAGAGCAAGTGTGACAGATACTGCGCCTTTCCCTTCCTATGAACCAACCAACCAACCGATGCTCTAAAAAACTTTTAAACGTTTAATGCAGCTGTATTTTAATGCAGTATACTCAGAGAGGCGGTCTTTGTGAGTATTCTGCTCAAATTTAAGTGTTTTGTGTGGAGGGTATAATTTACTAACTGTATTAAAAATGTGCTCTCGGTGACCGCTTGCACACTTGCAGCCAATTAGGGTGACGCCTTCCTGCCAGCCTCCTTTCCGTTGACGTCAAGTGGGCTCTTTGGTTACGCCCACTTATTTGTCTCTCCGATGCAAATGATACTGGCGGGACAGGATTTGATAGGGCGCTGTCGCGACTTATTTTCTGCATATTGTTTTGTGCGTCTTCTTGTGCATATTAGGAAAAGGGTGAGTGTTATTTTCAAACAACAATGTGTTCGGTGTTAGGGAAGCTCACTTAAAATTTCTATGCTGCGAAGAGGACTGATATAGAATGCTTGCTGCTCGTGTGCGTTTTCTAGTTTCAGTAATTAGCTTTTTATAGTTCCTTTACGGGCATGCTTGGTTCTCAACCTATTTACTTCCTTATGTTGGTTACCGTGCACTTATATATTCATTTTAATGGCACTGCCATTTCTGTTGTTTCTATTTGGTTAGAGGCTTTAATGGGGGGGGGGGGGGGGGGGGCTGAATGTGTTTTGTTGAATTTTTTTCCAGAACAGGCATGTTGAGAAAGAGCTGGTTTTTTATGTTGGTCGAATTATTAATAGTTTCCATTATATTGCGCTCTTTCGTGTTGGGAAAAGTTCATTCGATTGCTCGTAAGCTCTTGCACCTGTATTTTTTCTTATCTAGCTGGTTAGCACTGCCACATTCGCTGGTCCCCTAAACAGCTTGAAGGTTACCTCTAACTATTCTACAACCTACTTGTGTTGCTTGCTCCATATTTCTTAACGATGTCTGTTTGGCTTGGCTTGTACGGGTGCAGAGTCCTAAAGCGATTCAGGCTATGAGGGATATATCAGTGGATGGACTTCTGAAATTTCAGTCAACAGGTGTTCTTAACGTGCACTGACATAGCGCAGTCTCCGGGCGGCTCGCTTTTTGCATCCATCGGTAAATGCAACATCTATAAGAGTATTGTTTTCTGATGACATAATACAGCCAATATCCTCGGATAAAGATGAGCATCTATGTTGCAGTGGCACCCTCCATTTCCCTACTTACCTGTCGCCGCTAAATTGCTGACTTATTTTTCAACTCTTTTATGCTCCCTGTTCATGTCTAAACTAATTCACATCTCACCATCTTATGGTGACCGCCGCACCTTTCCGAGCATCTCGACATCCCCGCGTTACGCCATACTGAGCGCCTGGCGTTTATTTCATTGTGCGTCTCTCCTTCACAGTTCTTTCTCATCAACTTCCGGTTTTCTTGCTGTAGAAGAAGGCATGCATGATCCGCAAATTATTTCGTTCTGCATATTGACGCAAGGGACTGCAATGATAACGAGCACCAAATTTGTGCTAAGGATTTAGGTGGTATCGGTTGACCTCTGAGGCTGCGCTTATGCTCCGACACCGCCTCTGTATGCAAGAAGTCTGAAACCCATTCTTAGGGCGGGTGTGCTGGCCAGCTTGGGCCCAGTCTGATACGTGGCCGATCAAAGACAGCCGTTAGGGCGTGTTTGGCCAATCAGGTGTTGTGCCGGCTAAAGAACCGCGGTATGGCTACTGCTCGGCAGTCGGCACCCTATTAGTAGTGAGCGATGCGTCAGGGACGACGAGAAGGCGGGCCTTCGACAGCTGTGTCGGACGAGGTTGATGCTATCTGGAGTGCACTGCTGCGAAGCTGTTCGAAACTTTGGCGTGAAACAGCAGCCGACTGTGCGTGAGAGTAAGCAGCTGACTCCACAAACCCCCTTTGAGGGCAGAGCAACGGAGTGCGATTTTTAGGCGGAAGCCTTTCTAGGCTCGTGGAGCGAAAATCTGCGCGCGGTAGTTGTGCGCATGATATGAGCGTCATGATGTGTCACTCTCAAAAAGCGGATGTGTGAGGAGGGAGATTACGAATGCAAACGATTTATACTGACATGTGTTGAATAAAAAATACAGACATCGCTAGAGTAATAAGTAATCCCAAAGAATAATAATAATAATGGCGAAAATGACATCGAATAACAAATATCTCAGACTGCAACTTGTAATGACCTCAACAAATTGGAATTGAGAAAACATGTTTAGCGATGAGTGGTAAAGAATAGAATGACTAGGCATGACTCATCATGACTTCTAATGATTAAGAATCGATCAATATGTCAAACAACGACTTGTAATGAGCGCAACTGATTGGAAATGTGTGATACTCTTAGATATGAGTGGTAATGACTACAATTACTAAGCATGATTCACCATGACAAAGAAACGACCAATATGTTAAATAACGACTTGAATGATCGCAACTGACGCTGTTTAACGACGAATGATAATGATTACAATGACTAGGCATGACTCATCATGAGTAAGAAACGGCCGATATTTCAAACGATGACTTGAATATGACCGCAACTAACTGGGACCGAGTTAAATGCTTAGTTATGAGTAATTATGACTATAATGACTAAGTATAACATCATGACTTTGAGTACTACAATGATTGAAATAGGCAAAAAAGAAAGCGGTAAATGATTACAGGCAAATGATAAGAGCGAAAGGCAGCCTTTCGCTGTTCTCATCTTAGCAAACATCTGAGAAGCCCTCTATTTTTTTTAACGATTGTGCAAAAAATCTTTGTGATTGCACAAAATTAGATAATTTTGGAAGTATCTAAATCAGCCAGTGCCATTCCTCATTAAATGTTTCAAAACACATAGGTAGGTTAGTTCCTCTTATTTTGATCTTAGGTATCTCTTCGCGAAAAAGCAGCTATTTGCACCTTTTATACCATAAGAAGATGTAAGTTACGGTGTTTTTAGTTGTTGACGCACTTGTAGATTAGGTTGATGTAATGCGGATGGTACTTCTATTCAAGGTATATGAGAGCATGCGCTATTTCCATGTTGGATTTGCTAATTTCTTAAAACCATTTTATCCACTAATGCGGATGATAAATCTGTTTAGTGTAAATAAAAGGATACATTATTTTGATTGTGTTGTTGTTGTAGCGGTTATTTTATTATATATACAAAAGGAAGGGAAATATGTTTGCTATCTGATATCTGTAGAACCTGAACTGGGGTAAAGTGATAGCGAGGAAGGGTAGAGGAAACCAAAGATGTGAGCGATAGGAAGAAAGGACAGGGTATGTAAAAATAAAAAGAAATATATACATATTGTCTTAGGTCAATGAGAACACGGCACATCGGGCGGGCCTCCACAATAGCTCTGCGTCCATGTAACTGTTTACGACGCACGCACGTGCACACTGTGCAAAACAGTGTGCACAATTGTGGAGTTCCCAAATTTCTGAAACAGTTTATTACACTCGTTCTAAGCAGCAAATGCAGATTTTCTCAGCTTCCGCTACCTTTCCCGCGTCACAGAGCGCAGCTTACGTGTCAACATTTTCTCTCCACTGGTAATGCTTCAGTCTAGTGTGCTTCAGCCTGCGACTTTATTCTACCACTTTATTTTAGTAATAGTGGGTGATTATTTACTATTAGATACCAAAAAGGAAGAAAAAGATGTTTGCCAGCCCCAGTATCTGCTATCTCGGTATCTGAAGCACCTGAACTGGGGAGGCGAAAATAAAGGGATAGTGAGGAAGTTGTAGAGGAAATCAAAGAGATGAGTGACAGGTACAAAGGACAGGGTAGGATAAAAAAAAAAAAAAAACAAAGAGAGATATATACACTATGATACAATTGGTTTTAGTGCCCATATAGTTTTTTTGTACATGCTTATTGTTGTTGCTTTTTTTTGTCAACTCCTCTGCAACGTGCTTACATACACGCTCAGGGCATGATCGAGTAAGCTGGCTTTTTACAACAAGGAATGTGAAGCTATTTGTCCTGAATTCGCACTTCTGCACAGCAATGAACTATACCAACAATTCTTTCATGTGTTCCTGGAACTTCCCGCAGGCACATCTGCTCAGGTTATGAATACGGAAACACTGCCATTTGACATTTGCAACCGTCTTTAGTCAGAAAGTGCATTCGATCATATCTCCCGCACGAGAACGCCATGGAGATCGCGGTGTCTACCAATGCAGCTGAAAGAAGAATAAGACCTAGAATTGCCGCAACTTTGAGGTTCTTGGCTCGAAGCAACTTTTTTAAAGCCATTGTGGCAGTGATACTTTGTAGTCGTTCGCTTGTGCGTCGACATGAACCAAATCGAGGAACAAGAAGCACGAGCAAGTGGCTTGTTCAAATTCATTGCAGTCCTATCTTCGAAGCCTATACCATTTAGCGTTCAATTCGAAGTGTCTTTCGGATTTTGTTGCACAACGTCCGTTTCCTAAAAGATAGCCGAACTTGACTTCAAAGGAAGCAGCCTTTCTAGATTAAAAGGCGTATCAGTGTATGAAGAGAAGGGTAAAATGATCCCCAAAAACAATTACTAAATTTTTTCGCCTGGTTTAACGGCATAAGGAAACATTCTCGGTGACCATTACTTTGGCTCAGCTACTCTCAATGCGTTTAAGACCCTTTCTATACGAGCCTCATCGATTCCTCTTTTAGCATCGCAATTGCTAAACATTTTACCATAGCACGAGACATTCAAAGAAACTTTGGCATATACTTACCAAATGAATAGGGCAACCGAAGCGTCCTTTTGGGTTTGTTTGCGTATAAAGTTCATCGAAAAGTGTTTGCCAACAAAGTCTACCTTAGACCTGGCATTACTGCTCCGGCTTTTGAATCGTTTGAGTAAACCGATAAAGTTTGTTATTTCTGTCGGAGCACAACAGCTGCCCCGCAGATCTGCCTGTCGTATCACCACGCTTCCCAGTTGGAACGACGCCGAACTTGCAGATTAAGTTCGTTTTTATTGTCTTTTCATTAACTATATTGCCACCTAGCGTTGCCAGGTGGCGCATGACTGAGTGAAGAACGACGAAGTGTCGCTTGCGGGTTTTGCGTCTGTGCTGCTCACCGCTGTTGTATCGGAGCTAACCCCTTTGCTATTCTTTATATCCTCAATCACCTTGTACGTGACAT
>JAJIZL010019977.1:102842-123377 GCA_023969395.1 Amblyomma maculatum | reverse complement strand
GTCTAAGGAAATACTCCTGCAAAACTGCGAACCTTGAGAGGAAAGAATATGGGGCACGTGCCAGAACCTAAATCGAAAAGCACGCAGCGAAAAACCAAAGACATGGCAACCGCATATATTTTTGGGGAATTATGATTTACTATTCAGCTACTTGTCTTCATAAGTGCACACAAGCTCGAAGAGGGACCTTAAGGTACCAGATTCACAGGGGGAAGAATTTTCGTTCTCCTGACAGGCAATGACCGACCGTTGCTTGCTGTCGCTGGATTAGGCCCGTCAGGGCCATTAATTTTAATTACCAGAGGCTATAGTGACGCCAATGAAAATATATCCGAGCTTGATTTTCCACAACCTTAGATGAGGCGGCTAACACTGGAAATCGTTCCTTTCCGAAGCACCGAATTGTACCCCTCCCGCACCTTCCCCGCCTCATAATTCTTCTCAGCCCTTATTGCGCCATGTCTCGTGTATAACACGGTATGCACAGACCAGAATCTTTTATCAGCTCAACCGACGTAAGTGGTAGTAACATGGTAACTAGTGCTTTCTTCTAGCTGAGCTCGTCAAAGCCGCAATCTGTATGCTACTCTCGATTGAGGTTATTTGTGGGAGCGTAACTGCCGTGCTCTGCCTCTTGGATTCTGAGGCCCTCGAGCTGATGATAATCTCAAAGAAAAGCAGTGAAGGCCATGTGGACATTCTTAAAACACTCGGGGCTGAGTTCGAGGCTGTGTACGTACAGTGGAGTTTTATACCCTAAGAGTGATGACCATAGGACACTAGCAAATCTGATTTCACATTCCATTCCTGCCCATCTTTCCTTTCATACCCCCGTCCCCAAGTGTATAGAAGCAAGCCGGGAGTCGCATGGTTAACCTCCCTGCTTTCTATTCTTTTCACTCTATTCTAATGCTTGCGTAAGCCGAGAAAAATCAGTTTCCTCTATTGCCCATGCGTATTCACTATGAAAAATACAATTTTTATGTATTGATTTTCACCTTAGCATGCCACTTCTAACATATTGCTACGTGTCGACTCATCGCAGATAAAGCAGACGAAGTGTGCGTGCACTTGGCGCGTGTTCGGAGCCCAAATCCTGCGCACCGGTCTGTGTTATGACGTCCGGTGTACTCTGTACTTGTGTCGCGTTGTACCAGTCTTGTAAGTGGTGTACATGCCTCCTGCCACGTAACATCTTGGCGCAGGTGCGGAGTTTCCCGTCCTCCGTGCCCTGAATTGTTTCACCACGGAGCTTCGCAGCGGGCACTGCACCGGTACTGCCACCATGACTCAACCCGGCACAGCCACCATGAGTCACCTCGGCGACTCCCGAAGTCCCACTACTCCTACATTCATGGTAATGGCTCATCCCTGTGACCTCGACATCTTCTCCGGTGCCTCAGGTGAACACGTGAACAAATGGATCTCGGTGTACGAACGTGTCAGCACACATAACAAGTGGGGCCCCACCGTGATGTTGGCAAACGTAATTTTCTCTTTGTCTGGCACAGCAAGATAATGGTTGGAAACACATAAGGACTAATTAACAAGTTGGAAGTTCTTCAAAGAAAGGCTTCGTGCTCTCTTCGGACCACCAGACGCTTTGAAGCTCGCACCCATAAAACACCTTGAGTCTCATGCGCAGCCTCTCACTGAAAGATACGTCACCTACATACAAGACGTGCTAGCCTTATGTCACCAGGTCGACACCACTATGACGGAATCTGCAAAAGTAGGCCACGTATTGAAAGGCATTGCGAACGAGGCCTTCCATTTTCTCCTCTGCAAGGGCTCTGATACCATGGATGTCCTTATCAAAGAGTGCCATCTCTAAGAGCAAGTGAACAGCCGGCGCATATTTCTACAGTTTCAACGGCTTCCGGATACCGCGGCCACATCTTCGTGTATTATGCAACAGCCACTAACTAGCACACCCCCGGCTTCGTCTCTTAACATCACCGAAACCGTCACACAGATCGTTCGCCGCGAAATGGAGGCCTGTGCTCCTACACCACCCCAAAGCGCCGTCCCCGGCCACTCCTTTCCCGACGTCTCCCTTATTCAGGCCGTCGTGCGAGAGGAATTTGCAAACTTCAACGTCACACCTGCCGTCTTTTCCATTGGAATCCCCACCGTCCGGCCACCAAGGCCGTGTACGTTCGTCCGTACCGAAATCCAGCAGAATGGACGACGCCTGATGATCACCCCATATTTTTCAAGTATTCCTGCGTCGGTCACATATCCCGCAATTGCCGCTTTCGATGGTCTCCAGTTCCTCGCACCCAGATTTCCTATGGCTACCGTTCAGATATGCCCCGCTGTCTTTCGCCCGGACGACAGCCTGACCAACCTGATTCGGCTAAAGATTCAGCCACCTCCCGACCACGTCGATCTTCCCACTCCCTACCTCCCCGAGGCCGTCGTTTTCGATCCTCGCAGCCCCCTAGAGCCTCGGCTGAAGCTTCATACGGCCGACCTGACATGAAAAACTAGCTGATGCAGCTCCCGGAGGTGACGCTGCATCCACGACTTGGCCCACAAATCCTCTACAAACCTCGCCCTTCAACCAACTAGACATTTGTGTTGATAGTGTTCGCGCTTGTAGATACTGGACGCATATCTCTGTACTGAGTGCAAACCTTAGTCATAGTTTGCGTAAAGTTCTTACGCCGGCTCGGTCTCGGGTGCGTGTCGTGGACGGCAGAACGGTTGTTGTTGACGGACTCTGCACTGCTCATGTTACTGTTGCTGGCCATGAACGTCAGATGCAGTTCATTGTTTTGAACCCTTGTGCCCATGACCTATGCCTAGGGCTCGATTTCATATCAGAACACTCTGCTCTCATCGACTGCTCGCAAGGCGACTTGCACCTAGATCTCCCAATAATCGATCCCGACCCCTTGCATTCTTCTCCCTGACAGTATTCGCCGGACCAAGTTTCTCTGCCCTCACTTGCCGCCTCATTTGTTACCTTGCATCGTACCTCATCTGTCCCCGATGGGGATCATTTAATTGCGGCTATTTCACCATCTCTTGCTGCGCAACAATGTTGCACTACCTCACACCGTCGTTACAATCAAGGGGAATACTGTGTCCCTGCTTTTGATCAATTTGCGCTATTCAGCCCAAGTGCTTCCACTTGGCATATGCGTGGGGTTGTTCTCACCGCTTAGCTCGCATCAAGTTGCCCCTTTGGACACCTGCCCATTGCCCAGCTTCTGCAGACACTGTCCACGATCCTACCCAGACTGACGCGATCATGGCAACGATGCCCTCCTGCTTGCTCCCTGCCCAATCTCGTCAGCTATGTGCGCTTCTAGAGTCCTATCCCGATATCGTCGACCTCCGGCGACGATCGGCACCGGCGACGCTCCGCCTATCCGCCGTTGACCATACCGGGTCTCATGCAGAGCGACAGGTAGTCCAGACGGAAGTGGCAAAAATGCTGGAGAAGAACATTATTGAGCCCTCTCATAGCCCTAGGGCTTCACTCGTTGCTGTAGTCAAAAAGAAAGATGGCTCATGGTGGTTCTGCGTGGATTACCAACACCTGAATAAAATCACTGAGAAAGATGTCAATCCGCTTCCTAGAATCGACAATGCCTTGGATTGCCTCTACGGAGCCAAATTATTCTCGTCCATTGACCTATGATCTCGCTATTGGCACATTGCTGTGGATGGCTAGGATTGAGAAGGCTGCATTTGTCACTCCGGATGATCTGTATCAGTTTAAGGTTATGCCTTTTGGCTTATGTAACGCGCCAGCCACGTTTGAGCGCATGATTGATTCCTTGCGGCAAGAACTTAAATGGTCCACTTGCCTGTGCTATTTAAACGATGTAATTGTGTGTTCACTCAAGTTTTCGTTCTACATGACACACCTCTCTAAAGTTCTGTCACTCTTCCACAACACCGGACTACAGCTCAATTCTTCAAAAGGCCGTATGGCCCATCGTCAGCTCAATATACTAGATCATGTCGTCGATGCTGTGGGGGTTCGTCCGAATCTAGAGAATATCCGAACACTAAAGGACTTCCCGGTGACCCGCTCGAGCAATTACGTCCGAAGTTTTTTGAGTCCTTGTTCCTACTTTCGTAGGTTCGTTAAAAATTTTGCCAACATTTCTCAGCCGCTGACAGATTTTCTTAAATACGATGTAAGTTTTATTGCGAAAGCAATCCTACTCTTGGTTTCGAGCCTTCAGCGTAAAGCGGCCGGTAGCCACGTATTACCCAAGTGACGCTGTGACGTCACACCCCACGTGGGCTGGCAGGACTAGACAACTTGGGTCTCTCATTTCACATGGAACGGTTATGTCAGAAACAGCCTGCTAGGGCCGTGACGGCTTGGTTAAAGCGGGGCTTTATATGTGGGCTGACGAAGAAGAAAAAGAGAAGAAGAACGCTCGGTTACCCGCAGCCAATGCTTTCGCTCAATATTTTGTTCAGCAGCGTTGAACCCTTGTAATTTTTTCCTAGGGGTTGTCCCAAGACCAAGACTTTGCCCAGCTTGTAAGAAAGCTTTCCACTGCACCGGGCTTGGCACACTTTGATGGGTCAACTTTTACGGACGTCCGCACAGATACCAATGGCCATGGCAAAGGGCCATCCTTGCCCAGCGTCAATCCGGTACTCATCACGTAATTGCCTATGTCAGCAGGCTTCTATCTCCTTCAGAAAAGAATGCTTCATCACCGAGCGAGAGTGTTTGGCCTTCGCCTGGGCTGCTCGAAAACTTCGACCATACCTATATGGCAGCCCATTCACAGTTGTGAAAGATCATCTCACCCAGTGCCGGCTTTCTTCTCAGAAATCCTATTGGTCGCCTGGGGCGTTGGGCGCTACGACTTCAAGAATTTGACTGCCAGTCCGGTCAGTTGCACAAAGATGCTGACTGCCTCTCTCGATACCCTGTTGCCCAGACTAACACTCCCACTAGTGCAAGTGCCATTCATCTGTTCTTCCTATCACCGCTTATCACTATTGGCGATGAACAGTGTCGGGCTGCGGAACTTCTCTCCATCATTAATCGCCTAAGGTCCGCCCAAACCGACCCTTCAGTGAACAGCTTTGCTCTTGTTGGCGGCATTTTATACCACCGGAATCTTCTACCCACTAATCGGGACCTTCTCCTAGGCGTCCCCAAGCACTTACGAACAGTCGTTCTCCAAAAACTCCGCGACCTCCCAAATGCTGGCCATCTATGCGTTACACGCACGTATGACCGCATCCGTCGTCGGTTTTTCTGGCCTGGTCTCTACTTCTTAGTGCGCCATTACGTTGGTGTTTGCGGCGAGTGTCAGCCTGGCAAGAAGCCTGCATCTGCTCCCGCTGGCTTCCTTCAGCCCATGGACATCTCTCCGAAGCCGTTCTACCGTGTCGGCCTGGACCTTCTCGGCCCTTTTGCCGAGTCAACTTCTGGAAAACGATGGGTTGCAGTAGCCACAGGTTATGCCACCATGTACGCGATAACGCGCCCGCTCCCCACAAGTACTGCGGCTGACGTCGCCGAGTGTCATCTTCACGATCTCATTCTTTATAATGGAGCTCCCCGTTAACTACTCACTGACCTTGGCTGCACTTTTCTTTCGGCAGTTGTGGACGATATTCTTCGCCCATGCTCAACTGAACACAAGTTGACGACCGCTTACCACCCAAAAACTAATGGCCACTGAGTGGCTCAATCACACTCTTACTGAAATGCTCGCCTAGTACATCTCCTCTGATCATCGCGACTGAGACGTCGCCCTTCCATACGCTACATTTGCTTTTAACTCGTCCCGTGACTATACTGCCGGCTACTCTCCGTTTTACCACTTGTACTGCCATGAGCCTCAACTGCGGCTTGACACATTGTTTCCAACATCTGGTCCCCCCAGGTTGAATACCCCCATAAAACCATTGCCCGTGACAGCCACGCTCGCCAAGTCGCCCGTTCCCGCTTGCAAGCCTCTCAAGATTCTCAGCAGGAGCACTACAACAGCAGCCACCTCGACAGCTCCTTCTCACCTGGTCCCTTGTGTTGCTCTGGGTGCCTTCTCGCCGTATTGGGCTATCGGAAAACTTTTTTTCGCGGTATGTGGATCCGTATCGAGTTCTGCGCCAAGTCACCGTCGTAACCTACGGGATTCCACCTGCCTTCCCCGAGCGCACTTTCCGTACCGCACCCTCCGATATTGTTCACGTCTCGCGCCTGAAGTCCTACAATCTACCTTGCTTTGACACTCCCTAAGCAGCGCCGTGACGGCTCTCCTGCGCCCGGGCCAACGCTATGAATCGACTAATCGAAGATGAGGCAGAGGAAGTGTGTGTGCACTTGCGCGTGCTCGGAGCCCAAATCCTGGGCAGCGGTCTGTGTTCCGACTTCCGGTGCGCCCTGTGCTTTTGGCACGTTGTGCCAGTCTTCTACGTAATGCACATGCCTCCTGCCACATAACAGTATTTTACGACATCTGCATTGTTCAATAGATGGAGAGCGCTTGCTGCTACTGTAGTAAAAGAACGTCCGTTGACACTTACCTATTCAATTTTTTAAACTTTCGACATATGTAGCATCAGCGAAATGTGCTGCAGCGCCGCTTGTGAAAGCTGTGATTTATTCCATGCGCTCTTCTAGGGAGCCAATTTAATGTTTTATTGTCATACAAATGTTTTAAGTATTTATTTTCTTCATGATCTTGCTGGAAATTATTATTGCTGGAAATTAAAGTATTATTGCTGGAAATGCACTGACATTCTGCTACTGACTACCAAGTACACCCCGACAAGCCTATGCATTTTGGACTGACCTGCTCATTCAACCTGCACATTTCTAAATAATAAATCTCTTATTCGTATAATGTTATTGTTATACGAAAACTATGCATACCACACATGCGGGAAGCAGCATGATGCTTTTGCTCTTGGTTAGTATAGATTGACAGGTATCAGGAATAAACTTGCATCTCGCAGAGCCTGAGTCGCTTTGCGACATAAAACCCCAAGGACCAAACCAAACCAAACCAGAATTAAACCTATAGGCTTCGGATACATGAAGAGTGTATATTTTTACTCAGTTTCTCGAAGGCAAATTATACTAACAATTAATTTTCCTAACGAGCCAAGAGTTCTTTTTGCAATAGTATTCAAATCAGGCGAGGGGACAGACATAGAAGCCCTAGTAGCAAATACAGCCCCAGGGCTAAAATTGCTGGAAGTGAAGAAGTTACAGCTAGTAGTGGACCTCAGTCAACTATTAAGTCCTATGGTATCGTTTGCGCTCCTTTCCTCATACCTAGTATTTCGCCGCGCTGTTGGCGTCAGGTTTGTGCAAAATTAATACTTCATCGATGAAGTAGATCGGAGAGCTATGAAAAAAATTTTGCTTAATAAGCATTGAAGTGAACGTACTTAGGACAGAAGACGTCATCTAGGAGGGGTTGAATTCCTAGATGTTTTATGCCTAATGACGTCGTTTTTGCCCCTTTTGTCCCCCCTATCATCTTCACACTCTTCGCAAATTACTGGGGTCCGAAACATTGATATAAACTTCATGATATGCAGGTGACAATGACGACGAAAAAATCTCGTTGTAGGAATAAGTCTGGTAGCGTCATTGAAAAAATGTGTCACTTAAGTATATTGAAGCCAATTAAAATATAGAAATATGCCGAAAAAGAGGTGAAAGAAAGCTCAACCTCAGACACTTGCATAGTGTAAAATGAGAGCTAGAGACGAAAAGAAAAACCTTTTAAATAAAGATTAAACCTTCAGTAATATTTTGCATAACTTTTTCTGCAGAATTATCTCCAACGTTCGTAATTCAGAACAGACAGTTTATGATTTATTACATAACGAATATATTTTTGGCGCAATGGGGGACGTTTTCGAACTATACGAAGTATTCATTTCCCAGAAGGTTACATTTTTCCCTAAAATATAGTGGCGGTGGTCACCTCCGAACGTGCGCAACGACTGCTGGTAGTGAATTCGGCTTTGAAAGTTGCCGAAAGGCGCGGTCGGATGGCCAAATAATGTAGCCAATGAAATGATTCCTATTAAACTACTAGAAATATGTGATTTTTGATGGAAATGTTTCACCACCATCAGGCAGAGACATGAAAATGTTTCAGATACCTCTTGAATTGAGAGCGCAGAGGTCAGCTATAACAAAATACACTCACCTTCCGGCAATCACCTGGAAGGAGAAACGACATCGGTGTATACAGCAGGAGCTGAAGCGAAGCTTTGAAGTTCATAAACACCCACGCCTGCGCACATGCAGCGTTCTTGCACGGCGTCTCAAAATATTCGGTAACAGAGAGAAAACAAAAGGGAGCGGGCTCAGCCGGGATTTGAACCCTGGACCTCTCGCACCCGAAGCGAGAATCCTACCCCTAGACCACTGAGCCTGGGCGGAGTAGCATTTCACGTAGGTATTTATTTTATGCGCTAATGTATAGAAGATTACAAATTACATGTTCATGCATTAAACGTTCACCTAGAAACACATCTGTATAATGCATGTAACAATTACTAGTTCCTGAGATATGTCATCATGGGCTTAGTTTCTAGAATAGTATTTTACTTAAACCGAAATGGCTGACATTAGAAAGAAATAGCGAGAGAGAGAGAGAGGTAATATTACATGTTTTATCACTAATCATTTGCTTGCGATGTTCTAAAAAATAACATAATGTTCGTTTTCTTCTATATTTGTTTGATAAGCAGCATCACGGATATACGTAAGGATTAAGAGTATCGAAAAATCAATTTAAATATTTATATTATCCACGTCCAGAAAAATAAACGAGAAAGACGCGCATTATTTTTGCAAATGAAGTGTGATAGACAAATATGAATGACAAATGCTGGCGGTGCTGGCAATGCAATTGATGTTCTTAAACTGGACCGACGTTTTCCGACAAAAGTTAATGAATATCATGCGCTGAATCGCTAATGCAACATGTAAAATGCTTCCCTCGGCTACCTTGCACGCCTATATATCCATGCTGTAGTTCAACGCACGATGCTTAATTTATTATTACGTTGTTTTTTTCTACTAAGATGCTGTTTCTCTGATTCAGTGAGAAATAAAAATACAATTCACAGTGTTTGCTACGGCAAACAGCTAGACCAGTATTCTACACCTCAATTACAGTTCTCAATGCTACCTAGAGTAAATTTTCCCCCGCTTCAACTTTTAAGGAACAATGTATACCGTGGAAAGGAAGAAGTTTCAGAACTATTGCTTAAAATACCGCTTTATTTGCTTATTTGTGGCTGCAGATGATGCAGATGTTTATTTAACTTTTGCCTGAATGAAGGAAGCATTTCATCCGAAAATGTTATTGAAGAAAAGTGACCAGTAGTATTATCGCGCCATTCGTTGAGTTACTGAGCATGGAAGAAAATTGTGCAGCTGTACAATGCATTTTACATGTTACATTTATTGACTTCACATACTGTAACAAATATTGTGAAGCCTTATTTACTGGCGCAGTAATGTACACCTTTTTAATCACCACACACTAGGGAAAATGTAAGGCTTAAGTTCATACTTTTACGCTCGCCTTTCAGCTAGCTAGAGCAGCTGCACCTTAATGCGTATAAAGGAGCAGCCACATCCGTAGAATTTGCGGAAGGCTGTTCTTTAACTAGGCTGCTGCGTAACTAGCGGAGCCTGAGCGCACAAACTTGTTACTAGTGCATATTTGACTTGTGAGCACGAATCAAAATTTTATTCGAATAGCACAGTTTTACGCAGCTTGAGGATTTAGCTGATTCCACAAGTGCATGTTAGAATCTGAAATACAGCAAAAATGTGTTATCCGTTACAGCGACGTGAGGCCCGCGAAGACATTTGCAGAGAAAGTAGTGTTACATGTGTAGTACGCTCTGGAGAAAGTATTTTCTGTCGGCCAATTTAAGCCTCGAGTGGTGCAAATGACACGCACAGTCTACGTTCAGAGGCACTTGCATTCTTGTGGGAGGAGATGTTCTCCTCCATTAAAGCTTGAGTAGCATAAAACGCACTTGTAAACACGACTACAGCAAAAGCAGTTTGGCTGTCTGGAGAGCTTTACGAGTTTTATCGTTTCTTTTTTGTTAAATGATTCATGCTGAAGGTTTTGCGTTTGCTTCAAGTTTAAAGGAAGCACGAGTAGCTATAACGCATAGAAGGAGAAGTCTTGCTGCACCGTCCTCACAAAAAATCAGCAAATTTAATTTCGCCCAACATCTGGCTTTAATAGGGGCCATTTGCTCGACCTTTCCTTGCATCTGGTCTTCTTAATTGGATCACGCGCGCGCTATGGTTGTACTTAAAACTAACATAGGTGCACAGCGGGAGTACCAAGTTTCATCACAATTACCTCAATGGCCATTTAAGGCATTTTCGTTGGGTATGTTTCTTAGCAATATTTGCAGTTTTCTACCTTTCGAGTTGATGAGGCTGCTTTTAGTTTTCTTTTATTTCGGCCTTGAAGTTGTGGGTAATTTTTCGAGACGGCGCATAAACTGCCGTAGTGGAGATTGTAAATGAAAAAAGAAAAAGACAACGTGGACGTAAAATGCTGAAAGTGTCGGTGTCATTTATCATAAATATAGTGGCGTGATTACAATTTATAGGTGAGAAGCCAGTTTCAGGCAGTTTACGTAATATATGCATAGAATTCTGTATTTCATTTCAATTATTTTGCACATGAACATATCCGAAACTTCTTTTTTTTTATTACTAGAAAACGATACTGTTCTCCCTTGCCCTATAAAGCATAAAGGGTAAAACCTGCGACAAGGCAGAATAGACGGCAATTCTTTCTGTTTGTTTGTTTCACTCCAATTCATAACCCTAGCGGCGATAGCAAGACATTTGGCGATTCGCTTTTGTTATTTTCGGTGTCTCCCTCAGCGCTGGGCACTATCTAAACAGAAATATATGCGGTAATTCGTGAAACTAGGGGCACACGTATAATGACCAATGTATCGGTGTCCCAACTGCAGTACCAGAAATTGGCGGTAAGCCACCACCATTAGGATACTTTACCCCCCCCCCCCCCCACCCCGGACCTATCCCTGCAAAGTAAAGAAGCCACAGTTTACGCAAGCAACCTCATAGACGGCGGCGTTCCCTTCTCTGCGGCCACATGTGGTTGACAAGGTTAACCGTTCATGACAAGGCCCCGTGAAGGGGAGTGGAAGCCATGTCGAGATACCTGGTCTCAGTTACCACGGGCTAGCAACGAACACCCTCCCGACGGAGCTGCGTGCAAATGATGAGGGCTACGCTTGAAAGGGCTTACACACTGGTGCACCGAAAGGTTATGATTTGTTTTCTTGCATTTTCGTTTCCAGATGTGAATGAAACATTCTAGAGTATCAAATTCAAAGAAAAGATGTTTGTGAGCCCACTACACTTGTGTTTTATTCAACTTATCCAGAGGAATAGAGAGCCATTTATTAATATCGGAGAGCGGAGAATCATTCTGCTAATAATATCTGCTAGGCTGTGCGACTGTGCCCCTGCAATCTGCCCTCGTTTGGAAGAATATCCTCCTGCTTCATCTCAAAGAGGTCACACGTACGAGTCGATGGGACATTTACAGAGGAGTCAGAGATGGCGTCATAGGGTATCCTCTGAAAGTGCCATCTCACAGACACGCACGCAAGGACGGAGCTGCAGTGGTTACAGCGAGCCGACAAATCTCACCTGTGAAAAGGACGCTTGATATCTGGAGCCACAAAAGGTGTCCGATCGCATTAGAGGGCACTTAATGGATGAATGAATGAATAAAGCCTTTATTTGATTGAAGGGATGGCTCTCGGCCGCTGCTTTGGTAATTAGGGAAGTAGCAGGAATGGGAGTGTAACTTCTCGCTTCTTCTCAGTTCCTCAAGCTGTTTCTCGTTGCTTGCCATGGTGCCGTACTGCGCGTTGTAAGTCGATCTTTCTTGCATTGTTCGAAGCGTGCTGTTATCACTGCCATAAGTGGCCATGGCATGTTCTATTACGGTGATTGATAGTATCTGATGTGCTAGGGTGGGCATGTCGCCGTGTGGAATATGCGTAATTTAGTTTTCCTCGTGACAACAATGAGTGGTTTCTCGGTAGATACGAAACACTCGAACACAACGCAAGCACCTACTGTCAGGAACAGTGTACCGCAAACCAAAACGTTTTAATTGAGGACAATCTGCTTTCATCTGCTCGGTGATATTATTTATGTGTGGCAGAAGGGCGTGGGGTACAAATATTTTTCCGCTGGTTATAACGTATCCTCTCTTCCACATCGCGGTTATCCCCAGGTTTTGAGCGAACATTACATAATCCTCGATCTACAAGCACATATTATGTATCTGCGGCAAAGAAAGAAACGGCCTTTTTTAAATTTGCTATTGCAATTTCATTTTTATTTTAATAAAAAGCTCCTTTTGAGGGGAATTACATATTAGATATCGTTTTTCCAAAAGCATGCCAGTTAACAGCATCAGTGAATACTAACAATTGTATTTTCATTTATGAGTAAGAATTTGCATTCATATTGGTCATGCCTAAACCTCTCTGTGCAAATAGTTTCTGAAGATGCTTGTTTCGGCTTGCTCACTAGGCAATAGATTGCATTTCTTTAGCTTGTTCCGTCGCAGAGTGTGGTGAAAGTGACATTCTCTCACTGGGGTGACGGAAGTTTGCATTCATTGAGACAGTGAAATGAGTCTAAAATGTTCATGCACATGAATTGTATGCAAACTACTGAGCAACATGGCCGCGGCGATCAATTGTGACGGGTGGTTGTCCAAGCTCTAAACCAGAAGCTTTCTTAGTTGTGGCACGGACGTATTATGCTACAATTGCACTCCATGGAAAGTAGGTAATTCAAGACTGGCAATCTCGAATTAGATAGAAGGATGCTGCATGTAGCAGCAATCGTTCGAGGTAAACCTGGTCATATCTCAGCTATAACTACAAACGTAAGAGACGTTCGGGGCTACATCTTTTATTTGGAACATGCTTGCGTGCGCCAGAACGTGGGTGGTTTGTATAGAAATAAAACGAAGGAAGGAAATCACCGTTCCATATTTGTGTATTTAAATCAGTGTTTACCAACAGTTATCGAGTCTGGTGCTCTTCGGGGGCCCAAGGTGCTCTTCGCGTTTAGCTCTAAATTCAAGATGTGAATCAAAACTACTGAACCAGACAGTAATTTAGGTCTCATGCACGAACGACGTATGCTTTGGAACGCAACGTGAAATTTGTCATAAGATTTTTATTCGCGTAGCTAATTATTTTCCAGTCCATCAGGACTACTACTTCAGGAAAGGAACTGTGTTTGCCAAATATATACTGATCGAGAGCGTTCCTGCATTGGGGCTTGCTCGCATTTCCAGCGTTCAGGTTGATGGAGAGGATGTGCAATGCCAATAGCGAGAATGCGTTGCCGTCTGCATGCTAGGCGTTCGGCTGCACTGACAGCGACGTCATTCCGTACGTTCTTACCTTTAGAGCTTCTTATGTTCGAATCCACTCTCCTCCGACCGTTCCTTGTTTGAGCATAAAAGCACTACGAGTGGACTTGCAAGCGTTAGACGGTTTTTGCTAGGCCTTAATTCGGTAGATTACTTTGGTCACACTAAGAAATTTTTACGTAGTGCTCCTCATAATTAAACACAAATTATTTAAAACCTGTTCCTGAGTCCTCTGAAAAGCCTGGCTGTTTTGGCTGCCGTTGAATGTCTCGTTTACCCTGAATAGCGGGATTGCTTTCGATATAACGCACTTAATTCATTATAGACGTATAGCCTCAAAGAGCCTGTTCTATTTAAAATGTGTCTTGGTTGTTGTTGTCGGCGATGTGAAGCAATAAACATTGCACATGGCTCTGGTAAATACTCGTTGGCATGTGAAATTACCGCGTTTTCACTGGAAAGTGGGCTGTCTGACATCCGGACACCATACGGCATGACTGGAGCTTCCAACTGCGGCTTTTCCTCTAGGTTGGATCGGTGAGATGCAAATCGAACTTAAGCCGCTTTTAGCGACGAGTAAGACACGCTTACCTTATGTCACGAAGGCACTCCCGCAGGGCTTGGTTAAAGCGTACCGTAATGTGTATATATATTAGGTAGCTCACATGTCCGAATGTTTTTCAAATAGCTTACATAACTGCCTAGTGCGACCTAGTCTGTGTGCTAAGGGATATGTGCGAGATAAAAACGGGGCAAAATAGAGCACTAGAGATTAAGCGAATTTTAAAGGGGATATACGCGAACGGAGAATCTGGTAAAGTAGCTGCCGACATGGGCCATTAACGCTATCGTGTATTTGTCAAGTGACAGGATGCAGGTGACATGGTCAGCTGGTGAGGGTTCAGTGAGTTGCGTGACGTCACGAGATCAATGACATGGCACGAGCTGCCCCCTTGGCCTTCTTATTTCAGTCGAGTGGGTGAGATGAGAAGCGAGCATTCCGAGACCCTTGGGCGATGACTAACCCTCTGTTCCGAGGCCACACAGGCAATTCTGTATAGCTTGGTTCATGCGCTGCTTAAGATCGACTTATCTGTGTCGGGTCTGCTTTCAGATTATTGGGTTGCTAACGACCTCACGTGACTGGCCATAGGGTTTTCTTGGCAGGAAATACTGGAGCGGGCTGCCATTATCTTCTGCAGTGAATCACATTTTGTCAGAGCTCTCTGCCGTGACCTGTCTATCTTGGGTGGCCCTACACAGCAGAGCTCACGACTTCATCGAGTTTCGCAAGCCCCTCCACCACGACAAGGCAGTGATCCATGAAGGGCGTCTTGGCGTCTTGCCCTATGAAGTCCTGGAGCATCAATAGACAAGAAGTGGAAGCTGTTACAGATTTTCTCTTCTTGGGCTCCAAGATTACCGCGGAAGGAGACTGTATCCATGAAATTAGGAGACGCCTGTTTCTGGGAAAGAGAGCAATGGTTAGCCTTGACCGCCTAGTAAAGAGCAGAGACATTAGTCTGCCAACCAAGATCCGTATAACTCGTGCTATGGTCTTTCCAGTTGTGATGTACTGACGCGAGAGTTGGACTGTGAAAAAGGCTGGCCGCCGAAGAATTGACGCGTTTGAATTGTGGTGCTGGCGGAGACTCTTGAGAGTTCCTTGGGCTGCCAGAAGATCAAATCAGTCAATATTGTCGACGATAAACCCTGAGTGCTCATTGGAGGGTCAAATTCTAAAGTTAAAGCTCAGCTACTTTGGTCATTTGATGAGAAGAGAGGAGTCGCTGGAGAAAGATTTCATGTTGAGAAAGGTTGAGGGTCGCCGGAGAAGGGGTAGGCAGCGAGCGCGATGGTTAGATGGCATCCTCGAGGCACTGCAGATGTAGGTATGTGATGTTAGGAAGATAGTGAGAGACCGGAAAGCGTGGCGTGACATGGTCCATAGGGTCACGAAGAGTCGGACACGACTGAACGAATGAACTGAACTGAACTGAACGACCTCACGTGTGTTATTGAATATTTTCGAGATAGTGGAGGTGCATATTGGAGGTTTGGTGCTTAAGCGAGTGGCGAAGTTTATATGTGGGACGAGGGTCCGCAGGAGGAGCAGCCGACGAGGCGAGCCATCAATGCTATCGAGCCATTTACATACAGAGATGAAGTGCATATGATTTTTGTTTTCACGCTCGCGCGTTCTGTATCCAGTGTCTTCATTTTTAAATATTGC
Organism: Amblyomma maculatum; assembly: GCA_023969395.1. NCBI lineage: Eukaryota > Metazoa > Arthropoda > Arachnida > Ixodida > Ixodidae > Amblyomma > Amblyomma maculatum. The sequence continues at coordinate 107,705 of JAJIZL010019977.1, read as the reverse complement.
CGCAAGGTTAATTACCCACTGGCGCCGCCATTTGGTTGAGCTTTGAAGATTGGCACGCGCTCTTCTTCTGGCGTCACGTGGCGGCATCATTAATTATTTAACATTGCGGCAATATGGTTTCGTTTATGGGGTTTAATGGCCCAAAGCGACTCAAGCTATATGAGATGACGCAGTGGATGGCTACAGAAATTTCGACCACCTGGGTTTCTTTTTTATAACACGCACTGACATCGCACAGCACACATGCGCCGTACTTTTTGCCTCCATCGAAATTTCTAGCCATCAGATGTTTCAGTGACTAATGAGTATTTCATAAAAAAAAAACAACTAACCCCCCTTCCCCCAGTAAAATGTGCTCAACCTGTACGGTAATAGCAGCAACCTACTAAGGGCAGACGCTAGACGTACACAGAGACCATTTGATTATTTTATAGGAATAGAGTTTCAGTTATTCAACACATGTGTTCCTATTAGAAAAGGGCAGAGTGAGCAACCTATTGGGTTGACTAAACATTGGAAGAAGCTTGCGCCCCATTTCCAAAACATTTTTTTTTAGTTTCTCGAATATATTAAGAATAATACCTCATTGAAGCCTCCAATATTGGAACATTGAAAGCTCCAATAGGGCTTTATTTATCCCTGCCCAAATGCATTAAGAGGCAGGAGGCGACCGAAAGAAAGTAAGGGCGTAATAGCGAGCGTACTACTACAATGATAATATTAGGTTCTCCGGAAAGCGTTCAGTTACTCACTTGACCTCTTAAGCTCCTGTTCCGCCGAACGTATTCATTATTTGTAATCAACTTCCTGTGCTGAATGGGTGCTGTTTAGGCAGCCAACCTCGAAGTGTTAAGTTTTCTTTAGTTATAATTTTCGCTGTTTTCAGATATTTTTCAATGATAGTATATAAAGCAGTATGGGGTAGTGCGCCTATATTTAACTTTTCCTTCACTTCTTAACTTATTAGATCTCGCTGATAGGTGCATTATTTTAAAAAGATGCAAACCTTGTATTTCGTTTAGAGGAAAGTTCGGAATCCGTCTTTTTCGCAAAATGTGGCGCCCTCTGAGAATGATTGAAAATTCATCTCTCACTGGTTAATAACGTCATTGGGAGACGCAGCCGCCAGCGAAATGGAGATGTTGGTTCTTGACTTCTACCGCCCTCTGTCGCATACGCTTGTCACAAATATTAACTGCATATGGCATCCGTGATTAACTCCGGCTGCGAAAATTGCGGAGGCCAAGAACTAAGCATGCGCTGCTAGATTTGGCGGTTTGTTTTCAACCATGGGAGAGGCCCGCGTGCGCGGAGCGGCTTTGTGAAAAAGGCGGATTGCATTTAATAATTTGCACGAGCTTAGCGAGACGTTGCATGGTACCGTCACTATTTCATGCATCGCAACAAAACCGAACTTTTGCAGCAACAAAGGCGAAGGACAATTTGTGGTCGAGAAGAGAGCTTGCCTTCTAAATCAACGCTGGTATATTTGACGCTAATGGGGCATTTTTGTTCGCATGGTTTACCGAAATAACAAAATGCCTATCTCGGAGCAAACAACATTTTATGGTTGTTATTAAAAAGTGCAAAGGTTTATTTTCATTTTAAGCGGTAATAAAGCAGCAATGTATCTCCATCACCTTTAGCAAGGATGCTTTGATATCTGGCAAATATAATTAAAATATTTGTACGAGACATCATCTAGAATTTCGGGTGCTATGCCAAAAACCTTTACTCTCCCTGGAGGTAACCAAGCTTTTGACGTATTAAAAACTAGCCGCAAGGCTTTTATACCTGCTGAAAAATATACGTATCATAGAATGGTGATGACAACCATCACACACGGAGATGCTAAAAAAAACCCCTGCTATTGATTATACCGTTCGAAGAAAGTTTTATTTTGGTCGCTCACCCATTTACCATTCGTCTCTGTCATCTGTCATTAGTTTTTTTCTGTGGACCTTAAATACGAAACTTCAGAGCATAAGTTTGAATGCTTTTTCAATATCAATCATTACCACTAGCGAAGAGAACTTCCAGAAATCTCTAAAAGTGAGGAAAGAACAAGGATCTTGAGACTACGGCAGCTCAGTCATTTTCCACCAAGTTTTTTCTTTTAATACTCAGAGTTTGGTTTTGAGAAGAGCGAACCTTAAATATTTATATCTTTTATTACGTATATGTTAATGGAATACAAAAAATTCAACCCCGCCAACTCAACCTTATGTGCGTTTTCCACATATTTCTCCGCACGTCACAGAATAAAAAACGTCGTAGCGTGTTCGAAAAAAATCTTAGAAAGCAACTCGAGACTAAAATGTTTGGCTTCTTATTATATCCAGGTGACGTAAAAGAAGCAACAGTTATACTGGTCAGTTCGTTTAACCACAGACAAGTAGACACCGATATCCGCAGTGGTCAGTTGCATCTTTGCAACAATTTGATCAATATGCAGGCTGATGGAAGACTTTTCTACCGCAGAATATCAGAACAGGTATTCTAACCAGTAATATGCGTTGTGGGGCTAGTTGGTTCATACTCAGATAGGTTTTATGCGCACAAAAAGACGACACAAAAAGACAAGGGAGACAGGACGGAGCGCAACTTTCAACTGTTTTATTCCGGAAATGTGCACGACATTTATACCAAAAAAATTATCATTGCATAATCATCAGTGCCACGTGCGAGCCCAGGAAAAGCACAGAGGAGGGCACAAGTCACTCACTTCTTATCTAATTTATCTAAAAAGACAAATTCTTTATCATACATTGTCAGAGATGGTGCTCTTATACATGAACTTCCGCTTTTTCTAATATGGTAGGCCTCAGCCAATTCTCGCGCAAGCGTGTCAGTGCTCCTGCACAAGATGCCGGTGCCTTGTAGCGTTGCATCACACAGATTTTCTCCTTTCTGTTTATGGTCATTATCTTTCCCACACTCACTGATGTGCGCCGGCAGGTGCAAACCGGTACCGTTCCTCAAAGACAAATTGTGCTCCCTTAACCGGTCATTAACACATCGGCCCGACTGCCCAATGTACACCTTCCCACACTTCAACGGAATCCTGTACACGACCCCTTTTTCACACTTCACAAACTTATTAACATGTTTGATTTTGCAGTCTGAGTTACGGCTACCATCTTGTGAAACCAGACGACACAAAGAAGAGAGTTTCCTTGGGGCCGAAAAAACCACGGGTACCTTAAACTTGTTAGCCACGCGTTTGAGGTTATGAGCCACTTTATGCTGATATGGAATGACTACCGGTTTCACTTTCCTCTGTGCAACTGCAATCGTTTTCAGGTTCTTATTTCTTTCTTGTTTAATCTTCTTGAGAAGAGCTTCAGCCACTGAACTCACTATTATCTGGGGAAAGCCTGCCTGTTTCAGCTTCGCGATCTGATCGTGAAAGCTTTCCTGCGCCATGTGACAACAGGACTTCCTTAGGGATGACTCAAGGCACATCAAAGCGATAGCACGTTTAATCGTTTTTGATTGCTTGGAATCAAAAGGCAACAGTTTCTTTTGTGCACGTGGTTGGTACTTCCAGCAAAAGCATCCGTCCTTAAGGGTTATATTCAAGTCTAAAAATTGCAAACAGCTGTCATTGGCGAGTTCACAAGTAAAATTCAATCCTTTGGAGAGTCGTCTAAAAGTAGAAAGAACGTCCTCCACGATTTGTGGATAGGTTAAAGATGAGTGTTTCTTCAAAACAATGAAAAAAATCGTCAACATATCTAAAAATCTTTAGAGTGCTACCGTTTTCAAGCGCCTCGGCCAATGATCTGTCCACACCTGCTAGAAAAATGTTGCAAAGCACAGGTGTCGCGCAAGACCCGATACAGATCCCATTTCTTTGTACATAATCATACCCTTTAAAAGAAACAGTGGTGAAACTAAGGTAATACTCCAGGAGTACAAGGAAGTTGTCAACCGACATACCAGCGCTGTTTTGAAAAGACACCACTCCGTTCATTTCTATGCACAACCTGACGGCATCCAACAGTTCGCTCTGCGCAATAGAATAGAACAGGTCAACAACATCTATAGAAAAGATGTGTCCTGCAGAGTTTGTTTCGTGCAAAAATTGAACAACCTCAAGACTATTCTTAATGGCAAACGGATCGTCTACTACCAGTCTGTTAAGTTCCTTCAGCAGGAACCGGCTAAGCAGGTTCTGCCAGGCACCCCTTTCGCTAACTATGCACCTAAACGGAACACTTTCTTTGTGTGTGATGCAACGCTACAAGGCACCGGCATCTTGTGCAGGAGCACTGACACGCTTGCGCGAGAATTGGCTGAGGCCTACCATATTAGAAAAAGCGGAAGTTCATGTATAAGCGCACCATCTCTGACAATGTATGATAAAGAATTTGTCTTTTTAGATAAATTAGATAAGAAGTGAGTGACCTGTGCCCTCCTCTGTGCTTTTCCTGGGCTCGCACGTGGCACTGATGATTATGCAATGATAATTTGTTTGGTATAAATGTCGTGCACATTTCCGGAATAAAACAGTCGAAAGTTGCGCTCCGTCCTGTCTCCCTTGTCTTTTTGTGTCGTCTTTTTGTGCGCATAAAACCTATCTGAGGTATTCTAACACTTCGGTAACACCGATGTCCGCCCATAGTATTTTCTGCTCAGAAGGAACTGACACACTCCGCTCGAAAGAACGCAGCTGAGAAGTCAATCGTCTTCTTAGAAATCGAATACATCTTGTTAATATATAAAAAGAGATCTCCAATAGTCTGGTAAAATGAGAAAAACCGAGGTCAAGGCTCTGCGCCATTCTGCTTGCCTGCAAGGCGCGGATGGAGTCTTGTTTTTTTTTTTTTTTTTTCAAGAATCCGTTTTAACGTTGCTACG
>JAJIZL010019977.1:49159-98178 GCA_023969395.1 Amblyomma maculatum | reverse complement strand
TCGGGTACAATTAAGAGCAAACGAAAACACTCCTTTTACTTGGTATGCTCTAGCGTTCTTCCTTGGGGTGCCTGTTGTTGGAATTTTAAGGCGCAACGCTTACTAACCGTATTACGCAAGAATCGATCGCCAAACCCTGTCCTCGATAAGCGGCGGGGCCCACGAAGATGGCATTAGCGCTAACGGCATCGCTAACGGGCACGCATGCGGCGCACGACTTTCATTTTCGTATGAACAATGAAGCAAAACCTTTCACGGGGTATACTCACAGTGGTGTCATAAGCTTCCCGCTTACTATGCATCTGCTAGACAAATTGGAGGCTAGTCTGCGGTAGGAACTCGAAGCGATCAAAAATGCCTTAATCCCCTCAACGCACGACTTCACCTACTTCAGAGGGCGCCGTCAACATAGTATGAGCTAGTGTAGAGGGCATCCTGGAAGAAGCAAAAGGAATACAGAGGGCATTGCACTACCGGTCCCGTGGTGGCCCGAACCATAGAAGGAAGCGTGCGGAGCGGCCTCTCTGGAGCCAGCTTTTGCATTCACAGAAACCGCACTATGTTTCTGAGCATAGTTTTATTGCGAAAACAATACTATACGCTCGTGAACGGCCTTTCGCGTGCGGCGGCCAGTAAGTAGCCACGTTTGACCTTTAGAATGACCTATGATGTCATACCAGAGTGAGAAACGGGCTACCAAGACGAGTCGTCACGTAGCGGCGGCCGGTAGCCACGGCGGGCCGCGCTCGTCCCGCTAGAGGCGCTGCGCGCTAGACCTCTGACGTCATACCAGGAGCGAGAGACGGGCTAGCAAGTCGAGTCGTCTTCGTAGCGATGGCAGGTAGCCACGCGTGAAAATGCGGGGCATTGCGTTCCTTCTGTTGGAGGCGCTGCGCTCGCTTTGGCGTCACAATAAAGAGGTAGGTGGTGGAGGCGGGGGTATATACTCGCATTCACCGTCTGCTAAGTCAGTCGCTATGCCTCCGCAAGAGAAGACGCGTGCGTCGCCTCGCTGCTGCTAGGAAGCAACGGCGAGCTAAAGAGACAGATGAACAGCTTGAAGAGAGTCTCGCTTGACGGCGTGCTCAAGATGCAGCTAGGCGGGCACGTCGATCTCCTCGTGAATCCTGCTCATCTGACGATAATCCAGACTGGACCATGATGGATGCTCTGAACAGCGAAGCAGACTCTGTATCCAAGTGTTCATTCACCAATGAAGAAACACAAGCCGTGCTAAGGCGTAGCCAAGATCTATTGCTTTCGAAACCTACCAGGCTTAACCAAAGCTAAGGTCCAGCCAATTTTTTTCCCAATTCTGCTGTTAAGAATAAAGCTCAAGAATAAAAGTAAACTCTTGTGAGTGTAGAATTTATTTGGTCTTCTAGTCTCCTCGGAATCCCGTCCTGCCCACCGTTGGGGCACTCCTGATTACAACGCCTTAAATGAAGAGTATGTGTGCGTAATATTTTTGCTCATAAGTGAATACTCTCTATCGCGTATTTTTCAAAAACCCTAAATTCCATTTTAGCGGAGCTAGCATATTTTGCGTGTCTATCATAATTCATGATGAAATCCGCATGTGTTTACGGACGAAGCTCAATTACAACGTGATACAGTATATTCGAGTCAGAAATTGAAGCACGCAGTATCATGGAACGAACAACATTTTACTGCAAGAGAAATATACAGTGAAAAAAATGCCAACGTTCATCTGGATTGGCTGTGGCATTTTTACCAAGCCGTATTGAGAAGACGGTTCTCTGCAAAGAAATAAAAGAAGGTCTCAGATGCGAGGACATCACGAGGGGTAAATTTGCGTGAATTCTCGGGTGTTCTAGAATTGCGAATGCGCTTCGTATTTGCATTCAAAACAACTACAGATCGCACAGCCAACCCACCCAAAAAGACAACATGCAACGTGCGGCGCACATTGACGAGCGGGTCGTTTGGAAGCTCGAAACTTAGAAGAGAGAATATGTATATTGGTTGAACTTTCGTAATGCAGACTGCAGTCGGCGCGCGTCTGCTCTCGTTTTAGGGAAGAAACTCTACAGGCACATGTGCGTAGAAATTTCGCCGTGTGGCGCTGTAATATTCAGGCGGGAGTCGTTAGTACCTTTGTGGCCACTTTGAATGTGCTTTGTGCTGATGCGTTTGAAAGCTTTTCGCTGAACATCCTTAAGTGTTATTCTGCAGTTCTTGGATGACGCACTTCTGTTATTGTCCACATTAAAAATTTCTTCTCAATCACTGCGCTGATTGCATTTGAATAGTTAATAAAGCACAAAAAAGCTGGAGGTTGTCTTTTGCCACATGAGTTTATTACAGGGTATATTGCTGAGACTTAAATTCCAAAAAGCGCATTCGGCATCACCTACAGTTCCATGGATAAAGCACATACATTCTTAGTAAAAGCAGGTTTTGGTTTGGTTTGGTTTGTGGGATTTAACGTCCCAAAGCGGCTCAGACTATGAGAAACGCCGTAGTGGAGGACTCCGGAAGTTTCGATCACCTGGGGTTCCTTAACGTGCCCTGACAGCGCACAGCACACGCGCGCCTTGCTTTTTTGGACTGTGCACAACATTTCACCAGTGTGAATTTCTTTTTTTATTTCAAGAATAATTGCGTAGAAGTCCTGTTAAAACCACACTAATAAAAATGCTATTGGAATATGGTTACTGCTTCGTTCTGTTTAGCATATATTTGTGGAACTTTGCATGCGTCACTGGGCTAGGAAAAGATGGGCTTACACTGCGCAAGTAGAAGACGGAATGTTTAAAAATTTTAAGTTCTTGAAGGTGTTCACATAATGCGTTCGAATGGCCCTATTCGCATCGCGTAACGCTGATCTCTTAGTGTCGCCAAATAGGGAAGCAGGAGCTGGGGTTACAATGGATAGCAGTGTCACTGAAGCTAACTTCTCACTAATTATCTTAATTAATACAGCATCTGTCAGTACGCCGTGTATCCCGAATAGAATAGAAAAATTTAGATACGATTTTTAAAGTAAATGTATTTTAAATCCCGGCGGCGGGTACCGGTCGCGCCCTGTTGGAAACACATTTAAAGATTTTTTTTTCATATTTCATTAAGTTGCAGAGGACATAAGGAGGACACTCTTATATTCTGATCCCCTGATTTCTAAAGGCGTTGATGTGAAAATTGAAGATGTAGTGACATTTATTATTTGCATAAAAGCGAGAGTTGCGATGATTCGCTTGCGCTTGGGAGGTGAGAAGGTTCTATGACCTGAGCACGAAGAATTTAAACCGCATTTATGCACTATATGACCTATACCTGACAATAAAAACCGATTTTCACAGCTCTGAAATATAAGATGATAGGCGCTGAGCTAACAGTAACTTGTAATTGGCTTATTGACTACTTACTGGTATTCATTTATAGGGAAGAAACTGGAGTTGAACAATATAGCTCGATGTAAGGTATGGGCTGTGAGTTGCGGAAAAAAGGAATATATGCCCGACGGTAAAAGAAGAAAAAGAAAGACAAATGGGTCAGGAAAATAAAGCGAATTAACGATATCCTTGTCGAAATCCAGAACAAGAAATGAGCCTGGGCAGCACATGTGATGTGAAGGCAAATAGCCGGCGATTCTTAGGTCTATCAGAGGAGATTCCAAGAAATGATAAGGATAAGTCTCGCTTTTTGGACAGGGAGTAGTCTGCCCTTTCTGGGGCCCGGTGGGTGAGTCATCGAGTGATCTCGTTCCGTGTGAATCAACTATGGACGGGTACCCATATTATTTTCATTAGGTCGTTGGGTACGCTCTCCTTGCCTGTTTGCAGGATTTTGCTGGCCTCTTCGGACAGCTTACCGTTGTCATAGGCTTAGTTTACTGTTCTTAGAATCTGCGTTGATTATTCTGTTTGATGGATTTTTACAATCGCCGCCATTTATACCTCCTCTGGTGAACAGTGTCTTACGCTAAAACTCGAAATTAGCCCGTCTTTGTCGCTGACTACTACTGCAGCGTAGTGTCCTTCTGTGTACCTTGCCGCATCAGTGTACACTACCCCTTGTTTTTGGAGGAGGTTGCTTTGGAGTCTGGACTCGGCTTCTCCTGCGTTCCTCGTTGTGTATGGGGCGCATCGGTTTTGGGATGGGGGGGGGGGGGGGTATTCTTAACTTAAGGACAATTTCTTTGGTAGATGACGGTTATCCCCTCTCACAATTATGGGTTTGGTAGCCCAGCTTCCTAAGGATAGATCTGCCCGTTTGCTGCCAGTTAGTCTGATATATTGGTCTGTGAGTTTCGCCTCGCATATTTTCTCCAGGGTGTTTTACACTGCTAGGTTGAGGATCGTCTCAGTTGATGTCCACGCTGGTAAATCTAGGCCTGTTTTGACACCTTTCCTGATGAGAATGTCTACCTTGTCTCTCTCTGCTTTAGTTGTCTTTAAGAACGGGATAGCGTAGGTGATTCGGCTAATGATGAAAGAGTAGAGAAGCCTAAGTAGGTTCGCCGCCTTCATCCCCACGTTTCTGCTTGCTATACTTTTGCGAAGCCTGCAAGTTTGGCTGGTCGTGGCTTCTAGTCTGTTTACTGTTTCTGTGTTTTTGTTGTATCCACATACTCAAATCATGATCCCGTCCACCCTTGTGACCGGGATGTTGTTGACCAGGAGCTGGATATTGACCTGCTGCCTGCTCATGATTAGCATCTCCTATTTTTTCGGCGGACATTTTAGCCTTATGGGTCCCAGATAGCTTTCCGTTTCCCAGATTGCCCTTTGTAGAGGGTGTTCTATCTGGCCATCGCTCCCCTGTCTCTCGACCCAAAGGGTGAGGTCGTCAGCGTAGAGAGTGTGGCAGAGACCCTCTACCTTTCTGAGTCGTTCTGGCAGCCCGATAATTGCCAAATTTAAAAGGGTAAGGGACAGCACCGATCCCTTCGGTGTCCCTTTGTTACCTAGCCTAATGTTACGTCTTGTTATGCCCCCTATTTTTATATTCATAGTTCGGTCCGTGAGGAAACTTTTCATATAGTTGTAAAGCTTGCTTTCTACATTTAGTAGATTGAGGTGTAACGAGATCGCTTGGTGTTTGATGCTGTCAAACGCTTTACTAACGTCCAATCCTACTATGACTCTCGAGTCTCTAGTGTTCCTTTCCAGTACTTGTTAAGTCTTTGGTTTGTAGCATGACGTCGTTTGCAGATAGTTGTTTGAATCCAAGCATGCTGTCTGGATAGAGTTCCTTACTTTCCAAGTATCCGCTGAGCCTATTCTTAATGATGTGCTCCATGAGCTTGCCAACACAGGAAGTTTACGATATTGGCCTAAGGTTTTCTAGTTTCAGTTCTTTTCCTGATTTGGGAATGAGGACTAGATTTACATTCTTCCACTCACCAGGTATCTCCCCCGATCCCAACACTTTTGAATGAATGCTGTTTGTTATTTGCTGGGTTGAGTTGTCATCAAAGTTTCTAAGCACCTTATTGCTTACCCCATCTGGGCCAGCCGCGGTGTTTCCATTGAGCTTGTTTAAGGAAGCTTGGAACCTCTCCTGTGGTAATTGATTGGTCTAGCTTTTCGGTGTTTTCGCCACTTTAGTCGGGGAATGTTTCGGTGTTTATTTCCCCTGTGTAACTCTCTATGATCTGGTTGATCATATCCTCTACTGACCCTTGGAAATTGTGTGTTAGTCTGCATTTTTTTCTTCGTCTCATCTTTGGTGTTGTCTGTTTCCGGGAGGTGTCTCAGGAGTTTGCAAGTGGCGACGCAGCTTGACTGCTTGTCTAATCTATCGCATATGCCTTTCCAGTGTTGTCTATTTAGTGTTTGGCCATGGCTCTCAACTTCGTTGCTAACAGGTGCTATTCTTCTCAGATTGTGGTTGCCACTTTTTTGCGCGAGCTTTGTTTATGCCTTTTTTTTTCTTTTTCCACCGTTGTCTCATGTGGCTATCAGCCTAGTTTTGTTCCTAATCTAATTCTATTTCCTCCTCAGCCTCTTTGTAGGTCTGCTTGATGTCATTGGTTCATTCAGCTATGGTGGTGATCTCCCCGCAATCCCCTCCGTTGTTTCGAAAGGACTGTCAACTGATGGCTTTGAGGGTTTTCTTCTCACGTTTGGTTTTGACCCCATTTTGGGCAACGATTTCTATATTTCTGTGATCACTACCTACGTTCTCTCTCGTGTTGTGCCATGTAGCCTCAACATCCGTTCCGATCATGGCCATGTCGGGGGAGGTGTTTGACACGCTGTTCTCCTCCCTGGCTGACGCGAGTGGATCGTTAAGGAGTAGTATATTGCACTGTATCATGGCATCCCATAATTCCTTCCTTTTTATATGGAAGTGAGGGTATCGCCATGCTTGGTGTGGCGCATTGAAGTCACCTGCTCTTACAAGATGCTGCTGCCCTTGTGCCAATGCTTGCGCTTTGGCAAATAGCTACCTGAAGCCGCAACCTTTTCTTAGTTTAGGAGAGCTGTAGACGTTCAGGACTATCAGGATACAGTCTTTCCGCCTCTGTGGTACCAGTCTGAGTGTGTGGCGATCGCGCTTGTACGTTTTGTATCCGGTAAATTTAAAGTTTTTCCTACACTCTTGTAGCCCGTTAATATGGGGACCATCGCGCCTCGCAATGTAGGCTTGGAGAACGTTTTTTTTGTGAAACCCCTAGAGTTTCAATGCCATATTGTGTTTGCCTTAGTGTTGAGTCTGGCCATGATTGAATCGCAGAAGAATTTGTTTTTGCTGTTCTGCCAGTTGGTCTATTCTAGTTCCCATTCGGATGACAAGTTGTCTGAGCTGGGCTGAGAGTTGGTCTGTCCTCTCCGCCTTACGCTGGATAGCAATGCCCGCCTGTTGTACTACTTCATTGAGTTGCTGTATCACTACCTTCAGTTTGTCTACCCTGCCCTCGGCCTTCTCAAGGCCGCATTCGTTTATTTTTAACTCGCTTTTCTTTGACGGTGTAGGCGCCTCTGGCTCGGTTTCGAACGACTTATCGCCCATGACCTCCTAATGCTCTTCCAGTTGTCTAAGTTGAACTTTGAGCTTATTGTTCTCCCTTTATAAGTCAATAACGTGATTACGGAGCTCCTGCATCTCAGCTTGTGTTTGCCCCTGGTAAAACTTCCATTGCGCCTGTTGCTGTTTCATCATTTCGTATTGTTGTTTCATTTGCTCTTGAAGCTCGCTCACTGTGTCTGAGTCATGAGAATTCCCCGCTTCTCAGCCTCCCTTTTTAGTGGGTGGTGCCCTTTTTTTCTTTCGGCGGGGTGGTGGTGGCCTGCTGCGGTAGCTTCGAGAAAGATGTGGACTGGAGTCGATCCCTGCTCGTGGCCCGTGTCTTGCTCTCGTCCCGCCTGCGTCGATGTTCTATAGGTCTTTCTCCTCCTCCTGCTCCTGTTCTTGGATCTTCTCCCATTTTCGTGTCTTAACGATATATGGAGTTCTAAAGACCTCTTTGCAGGAGTTGCGCCGGTGGGGTGCGCCTTACCGCAGAGCTTACAGGTGGGGTTGCAATAGTGTCGCTCGGTTGGGCTGAGAATGCCGCAGCCTCTGCACTTCTTCTCCTTGCTCTCGCAAGCGTCGGAGTGGTGTCCCAGTTCTCCACACTTATAGCATCCGTCATACTTTTTCTTGTACAAGTAACAATTCAGGATGGCACCTGGGCATTTGATTTTTCTCGGTACCTCCTTGGTGGTGAATGTAAGCATGTTGGTTTTGCTCTGTCCTAGTCGTCTTATCTCCAGCACCTTGAGGTTCTCTTTATGTTCTGCTATCCCCTGCTTGATCTTTTGCAGTGAGGTACTGAGTCCAATTCCGTGCGTGACTCCTCTCGAGAAATTGTTGGGTACTGCAAGGTGAACGGTCATGTCGTGCGCGTTTCCTTCAATGTCCAGGTGTGTGATGCGTAGGAGTTTGTCTCTTGTCTCCGTGCTGGGGGTGAAGAAGACAAAAAATTCTTGCTTCTCACTCTTGACGACCTGGGTGTACTTGTTCCATTCAATTTTCGCAGTTCCATGTATGGCTTCGGTCAGGGTCAGTCCATCGTCTTGTTTTACTACTATGCCTCCCTTGGGGCGGAAAAACATTCTCCAGCCATTATCGGGAAGCTTTGCTTGATTCGAGGCGATCGACTTCTCCGCTTGCTGTTTGATGTCGTGCTTCTGTGATGGCGGTGGGGTTTCTATCACTTTCACCTCTTCTGAGGCGAGCTTGGATTTCCGTGCCCATTTCTACTCGAGGTTGCATTTGTTGAGTACTGTGATGCAATCCGTGGGGTCGACGCGTCCTCTTCGGGGTTGCGACCTTGGACAGTGATATTATTCATACCTCCTGTTGGCTGCCGCATGGCTGACATAGTGGCACCGGGTACTTAGGTAAGCCTTAGCAATCGTTAGGCCTAGGGGCCGGCGTTCGAGTTAACGCGTCGGCACCACGGCCGGCAGGCTTGACTCTAAAATGGCGAAAACTCCGCTTACGGACCCAACGATGAGGTCCGAAGAGTCCTCTCCACTTCCGATTGACGATTTTATCCAGTTCTGGTTGATTCGATAACATTTGCAGCTTGAGATCACTGCAGGAAGGCAGAACCGACGTTACACGCGTCCGCTCGCCACGGCCCCCTAGCGGAGAATCCAACACGTTTAAACAATATGGTATAATCACCAGGCATACGTGACAGATTCCCTCGAAGCCATGCAGAATCGGGCAGCTAGCTTCATCACCTCGCAGTACAATCCTCGGCCCAGCATCGCAATCACGGAATCATTTCTTGGCCTCAAATCATTAGCTCACATCAGAAAAATTTCAACTCCGTCGTTTTCACAAACTGTGCGCTATCTTTCAAGCATTTCCCGAAAACTGCTTTGAGAACTGTTGCGATCATCTCACCAGTTATATAAGTCCTTAAGCATACAGCTTTTGCACGGCTGCGCAACTTCTTTCAATAAACATTTTCTTTCAACTTTGATAAAATTCTAGAAAACCTCTCTGAACACAATGTCATTAAGGCTAATCTATTGCAATTCAGACAGGTACTAATAAATCACATCAACGAAAAATAAAAATTTCCGTGTACTCTGTTGTACGTCTAGCCATGGCTCTCGCAGCGGCCGACGACTGGAGTTGAGCAGGTGAAGGCGAGCGCCTGACGCCCGCTTACAAGCCCTGTGCTGCTCCACATGACACTAGCGCACTTAGGAGAAGCCTCGGCGTCGGCCTTCTCTGGACTTGACAGAGCAGCTGCCGGGCATTCCGGCGCCTCAACGACCGCCGGCGCCATAGAGCCGCGCTCCTTATTACCAACCCTCTTGGCCCGCAGCCACAGCGTCCGGATTGGACAGTCCGAATAGCAATGTCTTTCTGGCCCCCATAGAAAAAGGCGCTCGGCCGGTGGTCGACCGAGACCCGTCGAGAGAGTCGTGGTGAGCTGTGCTGTGTGCCTGGAGTGGACGTGGCGGGGTCTCCTTGGCCGTCGCGCGAAGACAATCGCGTGAAGCCAGTAACGTTTGTATCCCGTACAGGTTATGTTTTGCCCTGTACATACTGTATATATTGCATAAATTCATCTTTCGTTTACCTCTTCTTGTGTATTTGGAGTCGTGACACCGTCCTGTCCTACTTCTATAACTTTTATCAGTTTGGTTGCATATTTTTGCCACGTTCTGCTACGCATTTACATCTTGAATTATTTACTTTTCATTTCTTGTCGCGTTTTTTCCTTCTTGTATTACTGTATTCATGTATGGCTGCTGAACACGCCTACCACCTCTCTTTCCCTTTTATATAATCCTGGCAACGGGACCCTTAATTGTTAATACATTTTAATAATGAGCATGATGAGAACCAACATAAAATTAAATGCAGTCCACATTTTTTTTAATGTTATCGCTACGCCATGGCTCTGAAGCCGCACACACATTTGTAAAAGTGAGCACACCGAGTAAGCGTTACCAAATTATAGTACAGCGGCGGCGAGTTTAAAGTGAGCATGCCAAAGTCTGTAACGACAGTGCAAAAAATATATCCTAACGCTGACTATATTCTTTTTAAGTACTGTTGGCCTAACTACACAGCGTAAAGAGCGGTAAATAATTGATAGTTCTCAACTGGTATCTTAAGATAAGCCCGTAAATGTTAGAAGATACTAAAGTTTATAGAAGAGAAAGATTTCGTGATACTTAGCTCCCCCTAAATGTATGAAAACAAAGGTTTTCTCGTGCAGCGACACCAGCAGCGCTAGGTCACGTGGTGTAGTTAGGGGATAAGGGCATACAATTGGAGGTAGGTGCATATGAAGCTAGTAAGTCTTATCGCTTAGCAACACTCTTAATCTGGCTCCACATACATTCTGCTTATAAGTGGAACTTGTGAAAAAGTTCCACTTAATAAGCGGAACTTTTTTGAAAGTTCCACTTATAACTGGAACCTATGTGGAACGAAATTAAGAGTGTAGGCTGGTAGACGCATGCCAATTAGGCAGCAAATTTTATAACAGCACCTGGAAGACTGCAAGAAGAATGATTGTAAGAGAAAATAGTACGGCAAAGGCGATAATGAGGGGAGAGCCCTGGTACAAGATTATCTGCACCCGTGTGTTGGCGCTTCCATTGAACATTTGTTTTGTTTCCTGTGGAATCACATATTAACACTCATATTTTTTTCTTATATGTTACCTAATTCCACCCTTTCACAATTGGTGCCAGTCAGTGAAGAACAAAATAGACATGCTTTTTACGCAGGGTATACAAAGCGGCACATGCACTGACACATTCGACTAGCACAGAGTTCCTGTTACAATTAGGAATACATAACACGTTGGACGAACTTTTAGAAACGCAGCACACATCGAGCTGAACGATACATGCAGAAGGAGCTTTGAATTGACTACCACCATCAACACAGTGAGGAAAAAATAATCCCTCGGCTGCTCAGGGACGGCATCCGAGTCGCACAACTCCCGAGAAATGTACAGCTGACGTTTACTTAAGGCAGAGACAGGCCAGAGCCGTTGCCCAGCTGTGGGACTAGGGAAAAGCGTGGGAAGCGCGCTATGTGGACTTTGCCGAGTATCAAGACGATCGACAATACTGTTTAACGATGCTGATACTGCCGGAAGGATTGTCCGCTGCACCCGCGTAAAATTTCAACCCGTCGAAGCGGGCAAAAAATTAGCCACCGCACTTGACATATTTTATCCCGATTGCGGGGTCGTAGTTTGCGACTCACACACGGTCATAAGAAATAACGCCAAAGGAAGAATACTCGTGGAAGCCTGATGAATAATCAAGAACTTCAAATGCTCACGAGACAACAAGGTCGAGCTGCTTTGATTCCCCCGCACACATTGGTAACGTCTCTCTTCATCTCATCAATCTCAACGAAGTTGCTCACTCTGTCGCATGAGGTTCCATACCGTGCGGAGAGAGTCATCCCGAAGAAGGGGGCGAAAGAGGCTGATCAGCTTTAATGACCTAACTAAACCCCCCCCCCCCCCCCCCCCCCCCCCTTCCCCCCCCACCCCTGAAACTTCCCTCTGCCTAGCAGCAAACTATGCAGAGATTAGGAGGTGGCTTGGGGGCAATTACAAAAACATATTCGAACTCGCGGCAGTAGTACAATAGGATTTCTCCCGAAATATACAACATGAGCATATGAGAAGTCTGCAAGACAAAATAGCAACCCTTAAGCACATACTCTAGGAATGCAAGACATAATTATCAGATGTTAATCCGAGGTCGAGTTTTTTGCCACTGTGTGCAGCTGCAGCCTCAACTACCAACTCTGAGCCGTCCAGCAGGCTCTCTTGGTAGCTGATACAAGACATCGACCTTCCCACGTGAAATACCTAATCCAGGTCGCGTTAAACTTCGCCGGATAGGACACCAACTGAGGTGATTCTTTCTCCTAATACGAATTCCTGCAACTTACGAACATTTCGTGAACATTCGGGAACTTTACGACAGTTGCTTAGCCTACAATACACTTCTTTTAAATTTGTGTCCCGCTGCGAGGGCGCAGTGGTTAAGATGCTCGATAGTGTAGAGAACCCGGGTTTGAATCCAACTGCCGGGGCGGCTGCATTGCGATGGAGGCGAAAGGGAGAGGCGTCCACGTGCTGTGCGATGCGAGTGCTGCTGTTATTGTGGCTGTAGGAAGGAGAAAAGGGAATGCATGGGCTTGCTATTGGCTCTGTAACTCAGCCGCTTCCGCTGCCTGATTGATTTATTTATAGGAAGAACAAGACGCGGTAGCTGTCTCGCTTGTTCTCTGGACACCTCAACCGCACCGTGAGGGAAGGGAGGAAGGTGAGAGTGAAAGTGGAAAGAAAGAAAGAAAGAGGAGCCGTAGTGGAGGGCTACGGAGTAATTTCGACCACCTGGGAATCTCTAACATGCGCTGACATCGCACAGCACACGGACGCCTCTTCATTTCCCTTCCATCGAAACGCAGCCGCCGAGGTCGGGTTCGAACCCAGGTACCTTATCTCTAGCTTTTTCAGAGTTTATTACAACTAATGACCTGACCCAATTCGTGACTGAGAGCACCAGACGAGGTCATGATAGTGAGAGTACCTTGGATTTGTTTTTTTGCTAACTCTGAGTCATTGATTAAAGATGTAGTTGTCATCCCTGGTATCAGTGACCATGACAGTGTTGTGGCCACGTGCTCTACCACTTCAGTCAGATCTGCCCACAAACATCCCAGGAAAGTGTTTTCTTACGACCGAGGTGATTACACGTCAATTTCAAGAGAACTTTCTAGTTTCTACCCTCTTTTTTATGAAGTCATCCAGTCACTGGATATAGATGGAGCTTGGATTCTTTTCAGAGATAAACTAATGGCTTTAATTGAGCAACACATCCCTTCAAAAATTATTACACGTAGACGCCGGAATGATAAGCCATGGGTGGATAAGAAAATTCGGGCATTAATTAATAAGAAACGCCGTCTGTATGCCACATATATAAGAAATCACAAGCAGTCTGTTTTCCAGGAAATGCGCCAGATAAGCTACAAAATTAAGCAAGAAATAAAGGTAAATAAACATATTTATATTTCATCGCTTGATACAAGGTTAAGAGAAAATCCAAAAGAATTTTGGAAATTTATTAAAATCAATAGTAAAGAGGTGACCTCTGTCCCTACTTTGTTAGTTGACGAGAAGACAGTGTCCGACGATTATGAGAAGGCCTGCTGTTTCAATTTTTATTTTCAATCCGTCTTTACTGCCGCATTCTCTGGTGAATTGCCTGAAACACAAGAAAAAGCCTACGAGGACATGCCCGCGGTTACTGTCACATATAACGGTGTCCTCAAGTTACTTTCTAGCCTAAAAAACAAATCAGCCAGTGGGCCTGATGCCATCCCGTCGCATGTATTGAAAGCTTGCTCACAAGAAATTGCGCATTTCTTAGTAGCCTTGTTTAATAAATCACTATACAGCATTTCTTTACCTGCAGACTGGAAGGCAGCAAATGTCATCCCAGTCCACAAAAGTGGTCCCAAAAAGGCATTGCAAAACTACAGACCAATCTCTCTTACATGCATATGCTGCAAAACTATAGAACACATTATTTACAGCTCTGTGATGAAACATCTCCAAAACAATAATTTCTTCTCAAATGCTCAACACGGCTTCAGGCCTGGCTTGTCGTGCACGACTCAACTGGTAGAATTTTCTCATGATCTCGTTTATTATTTTGATCTTGGTTTTCAGGTAGACTGCATCTTTTTGGATTTCCGCAAAGCCTTTGATACCGTTCCTCATGCTTTATTGTTATATAAATTATCTTCTCTCTGTATACACCCTGAAGTAGTAGACTGGATTAGAGGTTACTTATCTGGGCGAACTCAAAATGTTGTAATCAATGGTACTAATTCAACGAATGTCACCGTAACCTCTGGCGTGCCCCAAGGGTCTGTCTTGGGGCCTTTGCTATTTCTAGTCTTTATAAATGACATTGTTGAAGGGCTTGAATGTAAAGTGAGATTATATGCTGACGATTGTGCCATTTACAGGAATATACGAAATGATCTTGATGTAAGTAGTATACAGAGTGATCTGAACAAAATTCATTGTTGGTGCACTAAATGGGGCATGTCTTTGAACACTGCTAAATGCCAGTATGTGTCATTTTCCCGTAAACGTCTTCCCGTGAGATCAGTCTATAATTTGGACGGGCTACCACTTGAAAAGGTCCAACATTACAAGTATCTAGGGGTCTATTTTTCAGAAAATTTGACATGGAACCGACACATAGAATATTTAACCTTAAAGTCATCTAGAACGCTAAATCTCATTAGACGAAATTTTTATAAAGCCCCCACAAAAGTAAAAGAACAGCTATACGTAACTAACGTCCGTCCTATACTCGAGTATGCTTGTGCGGCATGGGACCCTCAAAGCTCTTACCTTGTGGAAAAACTTGAACGCATCCAAAACCGCGCTGCCAGGTTTGTTTCCGGCAACTATAACTTCCGTAGTAGCATCACATTAATTAAAGAAAACCTTAGATGGAAAACATTGGCTCACCGGAGACTAACCGCAAAATTAGAACTTTTTTACCAAATATACTCTGATCTTACGGGAATAAACAAGAGCTTACATTCTACCTCCACATTTTATCTCTGAACGCCGCGACCATAAGCTGAAAGTTCTTGTAACGCGATGTCGAACTGATGTGTTCCGTAATTCCTTTTTTCCTCACACTTCTTCACTTTGGAATAGTCTTCCTAAGAGCATAGCACAATGTAAAACAGGTAAACATTTTCAGTCTTTCCTGGCGTCCAATTTGTCGTAGTAGCTCTCCACCCTTTTAAACCTGTTTCTCGCACTCACATTTTCAGTGTTGTTCTTTTTATTGTTAAACAAATGTGCTTTACTGTATACTTTCAGTATTGTAACATGCTCATTTTAGGTATTTTTTTCCGTTATTGCCCCCCCCTGCTATAATGCCCCTGGGCGCTGCAGGTACTTGTATAAATAAATAAAAATACTCCGGCACAGTAGTCAGGCGTCTTACCTCTGCACCACCCCGGCGGGCACTCGTGCGGACAGAAGAGATTTATTTATAAGAAGGGAAAGGCGCAGTAACTGTTTCACTTGTTTTCTGTGGACAGGGAAGGGAGGAAGATGAGAGTGAAAGTTGAAAGAGAGAAAGAGGAGCCGTAGTGGAGGGCTGCGGAGTAATTTCGACCACCTGGGGATCTTTAACGTGCGCTGACATATAGAAGAGAGAAAGTAGAGGAGAAAGGAAAAGAAGAGGGAGAGAAAGACGCGCGCCGCAACAGCCGTCGTCAAGCTCCTAAGATGTGGCGGGTGCAATGACGGCTTGCAACACATAAGAATTCTGGGGCAGGCTAGCCCCAGCCGCAAGCGGCGTTGACCTGCCGTCCCAGCCCCATAGGCACAGGAATTGGTCAAAATTACTACGTAGCCTCCCAGTATGGCTCCTCTTTTTTTCTTTCCGCTTTCACTTCCAACTTCTTTCCTTCGGTTACAGCGGGATGCAGGTGTCCACAAAAAAGGTGTGAGAGAGACAGCGCTCTTCCTTTCTTCCTTTCTTGCAAACCTATATATTTATTATTATTAAATTGTTTCCTATTGTCTGCCCCTCCGCGGTGGTGCAGTGGTAAGACGCCCGACGTACCCGGCTACGATCCTGACCGCGGCGGCTGCGTTTCCATGGAGGCGAAACGAAAAGGCATCCGTGTGCTGTGGGATGTCAGCGCACGTTAAAGCCCTGTTGTTGTTGTTGTTGTGGCTGTAGGAAGAAGGAAAAGAAAATGCACAGGCCTGCTACTGGCTCTGTAGCTGAGCCACCTCCACTGCCTCGTGCAGACAGAAGAGAAAATAAGGAAAAAAAAGGAAGAGGGAGAGAAAGACGCGCGCCGCAAAAACAGCCGTCGTCCACCACAGAAAGGGTGGCGGGTGCAATGACGGCCTACAACAGATAAAAATTCTGTAGAGTGCCCCGCCTGGGTGGTGCAGTGGTAAGACGCCCGACTACTGTGCCGGAGTTCCCGGGATCGAATCCCGGCCTCGGCGGCTGCGTTTCGATGGAGGCGAAACGAAGTGGCGTCCGTGTGCTGTGCGATGTCAGCGCACGTTAAAGATCCCCAGGTGGTCGAAATTACTCCGTAGCCTTCCACTACGGCTCCTCTTTCTCTTTTTCCACTTTCATTCCTCTCTTCCTCCCTTTCCTTACGGCGCGGTTGCGGTGTCCACAGAGCAGGTGTGACAGATACTGCGCCTTTCCCTTCCTATGAACCAACCAAAAAGAAAATTCTGTGGCAGGCTAGCCCCCGCCGCAAGCGGCGGTGACCTACCTGTCCCAGCCCCATCAGGGGAGTGGTTAAAGCCCTGCACTACGGCTCCTATTTCTCTATATCTACCTTCACTCCCACCTTACTTCCTCCCCTTACGGCGCGGTTCAGGTGTCCACAGAAACAAGTGTGACCGATAATGCGCCTTTCCCTTCCTGTGAAATAATTATTATTATTATTCTCATCTTATCCCATTTGCTGCTTCGACGACACCTTGGCGGCTTGCTTGACAGTTTCTATAGGAACTGTAACTCAAGCGAAGAACTTCAACCTTCCACCAACTGTCAGACTCTCTTCCTAAATGGGCTCGTGCAAGAGGTACGTGATCGAGTGTTCTACCACAGAAAAGCTAGTGCTACAGCAACACCAATTCGTTCTGAGACGTTTTATTCTGCATAACATTGTAAAAATAGGCCTACGAAAGTGTGCGAGAGGTTGAACTCTGACTTGATGCCTTAGCAGCTTGCTACCAACACAGTTTAGGCGGGCAGAGTGTAAAGTCATAAGCCGATTTGACTGGCGCTGGGAGGTGTGTTTTTCAGTACCGTTTTGAGTTCCTTCATACAAGTGCTTAGGAACTCAAAACGGTTTTGCAGAACACATCCCCTAGAGCCAGTGTAACTTTACACTCTGCCCGCCCAAACTGTGTTGGTAGTAAGCTGCTAAGGCATCAAGTCAGAGTTCAACCTCTCCACACTTTCGTAGGCAAATGTTTACAATGTCATGCAGAATAAAATGTCTCAGAACGAATTGGTGTTGCTGCAGCACTAGCTTTTCTGTGGTAGAACACTCAATCACGTACCTCTTGCACGAGCCCATTTAGGAAGAGAGTCTGAAAGTTGGTGGAAGGTTAAAGGTCTTCGCTTGAGTCACAGTTCCCATAGAAACTGTCACGCAAGCCGCTAAGGTGTCGTAGAAGCGGCAAATGGGACAACATGAGAATAATAATAGTTTCACAGGAAGGGAAAGGTGCAGTATTGGCTCACACACACCTCCTTACTCCCTTAAAGGGGTCGGTACTCCCCAGGGCTACGTCCTCTCTCCTTTGCTCTTCAACGAGACAATGATCTCACTCGCCCGCAAACTCACCACGATACCACACCTCCGGCACACCCTCTATGCTGACTACATAACGTTGTGGACCACCCACGGCAGTGATGGCGACATAGAAGGCACACTACAAAGCGCCGCCACATTAACACAAGAACACGCACAAAGCATCGGGCTCTCATGCTCCCCAGAGAAGTCCGAGCTCCTCATCATCCGCCCCACCACCCGTAACCCTCCCAGCGCCTCCATAACCGTTGCTTTGGATGATCGCCCCAATACGGAGGTGGACACTCGCTGGTTCCTGGGGCTTCATACCCAAAGCAACGGTAGAAACAGCCTCACAATAAAGAAACTCAAGCGGGTGACAGGTTGCGATCTCGCACCTCATCCGCAGAGTTTCGGGCCACTAAGAGGCATGAAGGAGCACGATCTATGTCGTCTCATTCATGTCTTTATCCTCAGCCGATTCCTATACACGCTCCCTTACCTCACACTTAGAGGTGACGGAATCTCCACCTTGGACGCGATGCTTCGTACCCCGTTCAAAACCGCCCTCCACCTACCACTCAACACTTCAACAGAGAAATTACTTCAGCTGGGTCTCCACAATACTGTTGGGGAGCTTGTGGAGGCCCACAGACAGACCCAGTATATCCGATTGACACAGACTGGCACCGGACGTCACATCCTCAGAACTCTGCATGTTCACATCCCAGCTAACGACCCCACACTCCTCTCCATCCCACGCCCTATCCACTCCAACCTTCTTGCCGAACCCCTTCCCCGAAACTCCCATCCACAACACCACGAGCCCCGCCGCCGAGCACGGGCAAAGGCGCTACACAAATATTACGGCTCCGAGACGGATGCCGTATGGGTGGACGCCGCTTGCTCGGGCGATTAGGCGGCGAACAATACCTTTCAGTCCATTGCAGCTCTCCCCCTCCCCTTTGTTACCTCCTCTCAGAAGTGGCCGGGGAGGCAGCGATCGCCCTTGCAATTGCCCACACGGAAGCTAGATATATACTAACAGATGCAAAAACTGCAGTACTAAATTTCTCACGTGGGCGAGTTCATGTTTCTGCTTTTTGCATACTGACCTCGCCCACTGCAAGCCCGCCCCGCCACGTGGAGCTTATCTGAGTGCCTGCCCACTCGGGGAACCCTGGCAACGAGGCCGCCAACAGCTTAGCCCGAGGTCTAATACGCCGGGCACAGGCGGAGCGCATGCACACGTTTAGAGATGACTCAGGCCTACCGGGCCGAGAGACAGATCTACTCCCACCTCACCCCACCCTCAGCAATCACCACCAAACACTATGGCGCCGCCTCCAGACGTGAACCCTCCCATCCCCTTACATTAGGTCCCGTTACCACCCCACTCTCACCGACCCCTCCTGCACCCTTTACAACCACCCCACTGCCACCCTCGCCCACATTCTATTCCAATGCCCGGCGGATCTTCCCCCGCGGTGTCTGGAGTACTTCACCGCCTGGGAGGAATGGGAGACCCTGCTATGCTCTGAGGACCCGGTCCGGCAAAAGACCGCCACAGACCGAGCTGCCGACATCATGAACCGTAGGAACATGAACGTTTGAGTGTAGTGGGGTCGTGCGGGGGCCCAGGGGCTGCGCACCCCGAACTCCTCTGTTAAAATAAATGTTTTACTACTACTATCTGTCACACTTGTTTCTGTAAACACCTGAACCGCGCCGTAAGTTTTGAGTTCATACACGTGCTTAGGTGCCATTTGGACGCGCTACTCTTAGGCTGATGGGGCTGGGGCAGGTGGGTCACTGCCGCTTGCGGCGGGGGATAGCCTGCCATCAAATTTTGATCTGTTGTAGGCTGTCATTGCACCCGCCACCGCTTCGGTGGTGACTACGGCTGTTGTTGCGGCGCGCGTCTTTGTTTTCCTCTTCCTTTTCTTTTTTCTCTATTTTCTCTTCTGTTTGCACGAGGCAGCGGAGGTGGCTCAGCTACAGAGTCAGTACCAGGCTCGTGCATTTTCTTTTCCTTCTTCCTACAGCCACAACCACAACAACATGTGCTTAGGTAAAAATATAAAGGTGCAATGGGGTTTTGGCTGCGCTGGCACACGCGCTCCTATTTTGTACGGGGGAGCAGACTTGAGATGCCTGTCGTCCTTTATTAGAACCCGCCCTTCCCCTTTCTATTATTTTCCCCTCTCTGGGAAATCATGTTTTTCAGTTTAATATATTTTATAATTTATTTTATAATATATTGACTGCCAGTACCTCTCCTTAAACTTTTTGTGTTCTTTGTTAACTTACCAGTGCATTATGTTTCTGTCTTTATTGCGGTTAATGATAATTCTCATTTTCATGCCGTTATTTGTGAGACATTGTATAATTTATATCAACGTTACTGTCTGCCGCTTTGCTCATATTTTTCCCCTTTTAAGCTTCAATGTTCAATTTTGTGTTTTCCACAATATTCATATGATTGTATCTGTTTTGTTGCTTCTTGTAATTTGGTTTATTTGTTTACTTTTGATTACATGCCTGTATACCCCCCCCCCCCCTATGTAATACCCTCGAACTGAGTGCCCTTAGGGGTATGTTGTATAAATAAAATAAATAAAAGTTTGGCTGTGGATTAGCTTGGTTAAGCTTGGTAATTGCGAAGCAGTACGTGGGTTCTGCTATTGTACCGCTTGTGGTGATGCTCTGGTTATGCTTATGCTAGTATGGCTATGGTGATAATCTTGGCTGTGCAATGTTTCTGCTATGTTTGGCATGTGTAAACACGCACAGACAAGAATGACCACACACACATGTTACTCGCTTTCATCTTTCATTCAAACCTATAAACCGCTGATGCCTTCTCTTTGCAACCTGCCGAAGCGTATAGGCTGGAGGCCGCATCTCATGAGCGCTTGACGAGAAGAGCGGGAGTCAGGCCGCGGCCGTGACTATGCGCCGCGCAAGGCGACGACGTGTTGTTGTTGTGGCTGTAGGAGGAGGAGGAGGAAAAACTTTATTTAGCCTTATATTACTTGGCGGTTTTTGGACGTCTTCAGAGATGTCTGCTTGTTGAATCCACAAGAGTTTTCTCTGTCGACCTCGTCCACTTTTGCACAATGGTCGGTTGCCCTCAGTCCAGGGCTCCGCTGGCTACTTCCGCCCGTTGGGCTCGCTGTACCAGACCTTGCTGGTCTTCGCAGCGGTCGCTGGACAGCAGAGTCTCCCATTGCTCCGCACTCGGCTTTCGAATTTTGGGGACCACATTTATGTTTTGACAGGCCCATGTGATGTGATATAGTGTTGGTTTTTCATGTCAGCGTATATGGTAGGGTGAATTTTGTTTAGTATTTGTAGGTTTGGGTATGAACCCGTCTGTAATTGTCTCCATATGACAGCTTCCTCTCTAGTGAGGGAACTGTGTAGTGGGGGATATCGCATTCTTCTTCCTCTACAGTTTTCTAGTATGGCCGAGTATGCCTTGCGTGCTGGCAAAAGTTCCGCGGACCCGTCGGATGCACGGAAAGTAGTATATGCTCGAGCTATCATGTCAGCCTCTTGGTTCCCTGCCACCCCCATGTGCCCCGGTACCCACATAATTTTGTGTCTGGTCTTGTTTTCTTCGTGGTTTTTAATTCTGTCGCTCGCTTCGAAGAGTATACGGAGCGCGTAACGACCAGTAGGAAGAAGGAAAAGAAAATGCACGGGCCTGCTACTGGCTCCGTAGCTGAGCCACCTCCGCTGCCTCGTGCAGACAGAAGAGAAAATAAAGAAGGAAGAAAAGGAAGAGGGAGAGAAACACGCGCGCCACAACAACAGCCGTCGTCCACCACCGAAATGGTGGCGGGTTCAATGACGGCCGACAACAGATAAAAATTCTGTGGCAGGCTAGCCCCCGCCGCAAGCGGCGGTGACGTGCCTGTCCCAGCCCCATCAGGGGAGTACTGGGCGACGACGTGAGATGGGCCCCGTTTTTAAGCAGAAGGTATGACGTCACATAGCGCACAGCGCCCTTGGTGAGAGGAGTGGGAGTCAGGCCGCGGCCGTGGCTATGTGGCCGCGGCATGGCGCGGGCTGACGTGGTAGCTAAAGTAGTATTGCTTCGCAATAAAAGAAGAGGGAGGGAAAGACGCGCGCTGGCTACAGCCGTCGTCCACCACCCAAGCGGTGGCGGGTTCAATGGCATGCCAGCCCCCGCTGCAAGCAGCGTTGAAGTGGCAGTCTCCGCATCGTAGGGCCAGGAACAGCCACCCTTTCACCGCCTCTCCTTTCTCCTGCTGTGCGATGTAAGTGCAGGTTAAAGGTCCGCAGGCGTTTAAATTATTCCGTAGCCCTCCACAACGACACCCCTTTAACGCTTTCCGTTTTTAATCCCATCTTCCTTCTCTCCCGTACGGAGCGGTTAAGGTGTCCTCAGAACGATTGTGTCAGATTGCGCCTGTCCTTTTCTGTGAGCAAAATGTTACTGTTATTGGCTCTGGTTAATTACCTTAATACAGCACATCAACAATTTTGTTACTTGCACTCCTTTCCTTGACTTTCTATCATCGTACCATAAGAACGAGCGTCAAGGAATGGAGTGCAAGGAGTCATATATACAAATTTATTCATCTTTTAGTGCATCGATGTAATCTGTCAGTGCGAAACCCGCTTACATAGCCATACAATGCTTACGCATTAATAAGCATTTGATCTCTCTTTAAAGAAACTCAGTATTTATGCAACAAAACTCCAGTTTCATCTCATCGAAATTGCAATAAGCTGATAAGGTAATGACGTTCACAAAGTCATGTTACCCTAAATAAAGCAGTCAGAGGGAGCATCTGATTTTGAAACGCCAAGGACCTAACTGATTGTTCAGAGGTGACGACGTCAGGATGATGACACCATCCAGGAAGCCATCAAAGAGTGCTGCGGAAATTCGCAAATGCCAATAGCTTCTATTATTCAACAGTGGTGAGCCAGCTCTGATCGAAATAGCCCGATTCTGTAATATGGTGGAACATCATGCCGGTTAAGATGGTTTAAACATCTAAAATTTGCGCTAAGGGGTCAATGCAAGATGATATAATCCGAAAACTAATCAACAATATTAAATTCACTCTTTACCTTAATATCGAATATTTGCTATCTATATGGATTCTCGTCTCAGCTGCCAGAAGAGGACGGACGTGTTTTCATGCACTCCGCTCTTCGCGCCCGCTCGAGGACCGTTACGCACCACGTAGGCAGCTCTTCACCTGCCGCAGGGTTATTGGACAGTGCTCCCGGACTGGCCGAAGCAGCCGATTTGTGTGCAGGTGGGTCATCCACCGGCCACTCTAGTGGACTTTTGAATCGCCAGGTGTACGGGAACGCTAGGTTGTGTTAAGCCTAGCGTCCCCCGACGCGTCGAGGTGGCTAAACGCACGCTCGTTCAGCCACAAAGGATGGAGTACCACGTCGACAGTGAAGATATTTCACCGGAACAGCTCTCGGAAGAGGGCTGGGAACGAGTTCTGCGGCACCATGAGAAATACAGCCACATTGGACGCAGGAAATCCGCCCGCGGCCGGAACGCGGGAAGCAGAGATGCCGAGATGGACCCGTCGGAAGTCAACGTGGCCAAAGGCGAGTCCGAAATTTCCTCCGCTGGCAGCAAGCCACCTCTTCGCCCTCGCAGGGCAGCCCTTCCCCGCCTTCCGGCAGACTACCACAAAGTAGTCGTAAGGCCAAGAGGCTTCGAGCTTCAGGCTTACAGCCCCCGGGCAGTCCACCAGGCAATCGCCGCATCAGTGAATCTCGACCCTATATTGGTGCTGAAGGAAGATTGTGTTCGAGTGAACCCTTACAACAACACGATCACTGTCACCACCAAGGATCCCAACCGCATGAGAAGCTATCGCCGCTTGCAGTCTGTCAAACTGGAAGGCAAGGAATTTCCAACTATGGCACATGTTCCGTCACCCGACGAGTCGTCCAGAGGCATTATCTACGGAGCCTATCACCCGGGAGAGACGCCCGATGAAGTACTGGACGCTGTAGTAAGTCGCAACCCGGACTTGCCAATAATTTCTGCACGAAGAATTGGCAAAGCTCGTTCAGTTTTAATTACATTCGCCGGAAAGCATGTGCCCTATGAACTTTACTACGGTTCAGCATTGTTCCACTGCTATAAATTCCGAGAAAAGTCGAAACATGCCTGAATTGCCGCACAATGGGGCATCGCGCTGACGTCTGCAGCAAGCCGCCGCAGCAGCTGTGTCATAGCTGTGGTGAACAACACCCGCCCCCGAGCCCTGGCCAGCCCCTTCAGTGCACTCCTAAGTGCATCGTGTGTGGGGGCGCTCATGCAACAGGGAGCAAGAACTGCAAGTACCGCTACGTGGATCAAGTCAAGCCCTCAGCGCCGTAGAACCCGAATTCCAAGGTCGGACAACGACGTGAGTCAAGGCCAAGGCAACGTCAAAACAAGAACAGTGGACAAGGAGAGCAGTACAGCACCCGTGATCGTTCCAGCTCATTTCCACCTCTCCGCGAAAGGTCGCAGTCTACACCCCGAGGAAGAAGTAACAGCAAGGGACACGAAGACACCAAGCCGGATAAACAGGTGGGCTGGCGTGCCGGGGTCCCCCAGGATAAAAGCCGGAAGCATGAAAAAGGTAAAATTGACTCTCCTTTGGATGAAATTCTTCAGGCTATTCGGAACATAAATAAGCGCCTAGATGCTATAGATCAGCGGATAGCAGCCAATCAGGCCACCATTGCAAATTCACTCCCCAATCCGCCTAAATTCTCAACCGGTAACCCGCGTCCTACGACCATGGACGAACAAATCATGGACACTACGGGCAGCAGCAATGCGCTCAAACGCCCTGCTACCTCTGATAGGGAACCCAAGCAAAAAAGATGGCGGAATCCCCTTCAGACAAGGACCTCCCATCTAATCCTTTAACAATGCAAAAAGTCGATGCAAATTGTAAACGCTACGTCAAAGAGCTTGAAGATAAAGTTGAAATCATGTTTCGAAACTTCCATTCGCAAATCATGAAACGATTAGAATCCATTCTACCCCTCCACACCTCGCCCCCGGCGCAGGTTACTCAACCCGCACAGGTTATTCAACCCCCCCGCCTATTATTACCAACCATTAACCAAAATGGCTCCGCGAAGCCGGGAAATTGAGGTATGGCAGTGGAACTGCAGGGGGTATCGAAACAAAAAAGCCAACATGCAGTTCCATATTCAAGCCCTCCAAAAACCTCCAGACGTTATTGCCCTACAAGAAACAAATGCAATCGTAAAATTACCAGGCTATAAGGTTTTCCAATCTCCGATTGATGAACGCAGAGGGCGACTCCCTGCCACTGCAACTCTCATTCAGAGAAATATGGTAGCGATACAACACAACATAGACGGAACAACAGTACCTCATACACTCATCGAAATCCTTCCGCAGGGTAAGGAAAACATAAGCTGCTTTGTCCTCAATGTATACAGCTCGCCCAAAGACAAAGGCACCGAGGTCCCAGGTCTCCTTCAGAAGGTCGTTAGAGCAGCAGGGAGAGCTCAACTTCTAATCGTCGGTGACTTTAACGCCCAACATACCGCATGGGGATACAGAAAATGCAGTACCAAAGGAATCAAAATTTGGATTGCAGCACAAAACCTTGGCCTCTCTTTTCTCAATGACGCGCAAATTGCCACAAGAATAGGTAATAGTGTCAGTATCGATACATCTCCAGATCTCACGCTGTCTAAAAACATTGGCGATATTCGGTGGTGGAACACGGGTGTCCCACTTGGCAGTGATCATTATATTATCTCAATCGCTTTCCAAATCCAAGCCAACAAGCCCTCCAAAACGACCATCAAAATTACGGATTGGGACAAATTTCGCAAAATTCGGGAGCAAACCGCTTCAACCGATATCTCTAACCTGGAGAAATGGATCTCTGATCTTACCTCAGATGTAGAACATGCCACTTCATTGGAACCTGCGTCTGCAGAGCAACATACCACGGACAATAAGTTACTCCACATGTGGGAAGCGCATGCCAGCCTTCTTAGACGCTGGAAAACACAGCGCAACAACAGGACACTACGTGTAAAAATTGCTCACTTAGAAAGGGAGATTGAGCAGTACTCTCTTGAATTGGAAAAGCAACAGTGGGGCCAAATCTGCGACAGCATGAATGGACAGCTAGGCACCAAAAAAGACGTGGCTCCTACTTAGGCATCTTCTAGACCCCAGTAACGCTAAATCGGCTCAAAAAGACCAATTGGTTCGACTTGTACACCAGTATCCGGGTACACAGGACGCACTCATTAATGAACTCCAGCAACGATATGTAAACACCACAGACAATGGACCGCTGCCAGACTACATTGGGTTGGATAATGCGTACCTCGACAGGGATATCGAGGATGCAGAAGTCTGGCAAGCGCTGGGTCAACTGCGCACAGGTACAGCACCTGGAACAGACGGAATAACCAATAAGGTTCTCCGAAATCTGGACCCTAAGTCGATCCTCGCCCTAACGGGATTCCTTAACCATCATTGGCAATCAGGCACCCTCCCACAAAGCTGGAAACATGCCAAAATTACTTTCATACCTAAACATGGCAAAAAGCTAGCGCTAGAACATTTGAGGCCCATCTCCCTGACCTCTTGCCTGGGAAAACTATTTGAGCACATTATCCTTACTAGGCTCCAGAACTACGTTGAGGACAACGGTCTCCTCCCGGACACAATGATTGGTTTCAGGGCAAACTTATCTACCCAGGATGTTATGATTCGTCTCAAAAGGGATATAATCGACAGGGACAGAAACAAACATACCAGAGCCGTCCTGGGCCTTGACTTAAACAAGGCCTTTGACAACGTCTCACACAGAATCATCCTTGATAATCTAAGTAGTATTAATCCAGGCATCAGAACATACAATTATATCAAATCATTTTTGTTTAAACGTACAGCAGTCATAACACTAGGAAACATAACATCCACCCCAATAACGTTAGGAACACAAGGTACACCG
This sequence comes from Amblyomma maculatum, assembly GCA_023969395.1. Lineage (NCBI taxonomy): Eukaryota > Metazoa > Arthropoda > Arachnida > Ixodida > Ixodidae > Amblyomma > Amblyomma maculatum. The sequence goes on along the minus strand of JAJIZL010019977.1, from coordinate 71,818 downwards.
CAAGGCTCGGTCCTTTCCCCATTTCTCTTCAATTTGGCACTCATCCGCCTCCCAGGTATGCTAGCCGAAATTCCAAATTTGCACCACACCTTCTATGCTGATGATATCACCCTCTGGACCAATAAAGGTAACGAAGGCGAAATCGAGGAAACTCTTCAATTGGCAGTTGACCAGGTAGAAAATTACGCCGCACAAGCAGGACTCACTTGCTCACAGCCTAAATCTGAACTCCTCGTCATTCGAGGTAAGGGGAGATGTAGGCGAGCACATCAAGATTCTATTCCCATTACTGTTAAGGTTAACGGACAACCCATACCAGAAGTCCAGACAGTGAGGGTGTTGGGCCTCTTCATCCAGAGTAATGGCAAGAATGCGGAGACAATTAACAGGCCTTCTGCCACTACCCATCAGACAATCCGTCTGATTAAACGAATCGCCAACAGGATAAGGGCATGAAAGAGAAAGACCTGTGCAGATTAGTGCAGGCATTTGTTCTCAGTCGCTTCACCTACTCAGTGCCCTACCTACAGCTTTATGCCGCAGAGAAGATCAAGCTGGAGTGCCTCATCAGACAAGCATTCAAAGCGGCACTAGGGCTTCCTCATTACACATCTACAGAAAAATTTCTTCAACTCGGCATTCACAACACACTCGAGGAACTTTGCGCGGCCCACATCACCACACAGATGGCGCGGCTGACAAAAACTAAAACAGGCAGGAGCAACGTCTGCGCACTGGACGCAGATTCAGAGCCAGAAATAGATGAACCGAGAGATCTACCCACACCAATCAGGAAGCGGCTCACCATTAAGCCTCTGCCCAAAAACATGCATCCTATACTCCACGAGGGTAGGAGGATGACCAGGGCCCTGGCTCTTCATAAGACTGATAAGCACCAACCGGGTGTTATCTACGTTGATGCGGCTGAGTATGCAGTTCCAAAAAGAGCATTTGCAGTGGCAGGGGTTACGGGAACACACGCTACATTCTCAGCCTCCCTGCGTGTACGCACATCCGCAATGGCTGAGGAGGCAGCCATCGCTTTAGCCATTACAAATTCAGAGGCAGATATTATCATCAGCGACTTCAAGACTGCCATACACAATTTCGCCCGAGGTAGAATTGCACAATCTACTCTAAATATTCTTAATAAGATTCCCTTCCCAGATAGGGACATTGAATTGATTTGGGTACCGGTACATTCTGGCAACCCTGGAAACGAGGCGGCTCACCAGACAGCCCGAGGTTTAGTCGGCCGGGCGGTGACCACCTCCGCTTTTGGGACAGCCAAGGATAACCTTATATCATTTCATGATTTAACAAACCACTTCCGCCTTGAACGAAGGAAGTTTCCGCCCCCGCACAAGCGTCTAAGCAAAGAACACGAAATTACCTGGAGGAGACTCCAAACAAACTCATTTCCAAACCCGGTAGTTCTCTCACATATTTTCCCCAGCCAATTTTCTCCTGACTGCACACTGTGCGATGAAAGAGCCACCCTCAACAATATACTCTGGGGATGCAAGGAGGACCCCCCACCTCCAGAATTAGGAGAAATCCTGCATCCAGGTGACTGGGAGACCCTGCTGCGCAGCTCGGACCCGTGCATACAAGACCGGATCCTCAAGCGCGCCTACGAGGTCGCTAACAGGCTTGACCTGCTGGCCATCTAGTAGGGCAATATAACTCGGCCCGGCCCTATATAACTATCCGGCTAAATAAAGGTTTCTTCTCTCTCTCTCTCTCTTGCTATCTATATGAATGAGTGTGACCTAGCGCCTGCAATAAGCCAGTTTATAAGATGAAATTGTAAACCGCGAACTCTCAAATTCCGGAGCGGGTGGACCTCTTACGGAATATTCTAGACCACTCACTATTTCAACAGAATGCACGTATTCCGACTTTTATTAGGGGTTGACTTATGCGTACCATATAAAGAATGTCAAGCTGGTTCCAAATAGAAAATGAGCGGACAAAGCTTATATATACCACATCCAATCTGGGGCCAGGCCTGCAGGAAAGAGCGTGTGACTGTAAGATGAGCGGTGAGTGTAGCTAGAACGCCGTACGTGCACAGAAAGAGAAAGTTTGAGCGGAATCAATTTACCCTAAAGACATAGGTTGCATACAAAATTTGAACACCTGAACTGACAAACTAAGCGTTGTCGTATATATTTAAATTATGAGGACGTAGTTAAGAAGTCGCCAAGTTTTTGAAATGCCTTTTCTGGGAATCTCTTCGACAGCAGAGTGTAGAACAGATTTCTAAGGCAACAGTATTAAAGTTCCTATTCCGCAGAAAGCGTACCGGCGGTGTTGAAAGGTTCGTTGCAAGCTTTGTGAACGAGAAATCATAAGCCTACCTTTAGTAATTGGCATATACGAGATGGCCGGGCAGTGTTTGGCCTGCTAGTTGTGTGACGTCATAGCTCCATGCCCCACACCTGACTGGACCGGAGCTGCCAACGCAGACAGGTGCTTTGAGGTAGTAGGGCAAGATGAGAAACGAATCCAAAACCCTTTGATGCCGAGTAGACGCACTAATGAATACCATGCAGGTAGGTTCGTATGAGGGGTTAAAGCGGTTATATTTGGCTACGTCAGGTGGCCTTCCTTATACTACTCTACGCTCATGACACATGGGTTTGTGTAAGACAGTAGTGAATAAAGAAGAAGGAAAAGGAAGGCAAGCGACGAACCATCGCGAGAAAAGCGGAAAACGGGAACCTTTAACGCTGTCATAAAGCACATCGTGAATGGTGAAGCCTGCTTGTTATCGCACTTTTTCCGCTCTCCATGCTCTCTCAGCACGACCAGAAGCTGAAGCCTAGTGTGGTTGCGAAACGCATGCGCATACGCCTGAAAACATGCCTCATGAAACTCTAGTGAGCTCAGCCAACAAACGTACACATAATAAATGTGAACGAAAGGAGGCAGGCTTGCCCCGTCGCGGTGCACGGTATCGGCGAGAAGAGCGCATTTGAACGGCTTGATACATAGCCATAGAAGAACTGAAAAATATATTATAGCTACTTTGTGGATAATATATTGTGCGGTGGGAGTTTTGTTTTAAGAGAATTAGATCACATGGATGTCCTACAAACATCATTTTTTTTTTAAGTGAACGCTTCGAGCTGATAGGTTCGCCGTAGCCTTGCGGGCAAAAAAAATCGATAGTCTTATGCCACTTCTAAAGAGCTTGCTCGTGATTTTTCGGGACGACACGGATTCCAGTGGATGGCGAAAGTGTTCCTTGTGTTTAATTCTTATTTCACCCCTTCGTACGAAAGTAGTTAGCCGAGTTGGCAGGTGCTTCACACTCGACCATACCATCTGGCTTCCTGAGGTCATGCATCCCGGAGATCAATCCAACGCCCGCCGTCTCCCACGAGTCAGAATGAAATGAATGCTGCCGCGCCGTTATAAAGTGGTAGCATGTTGCAAGTTGCGTGTATGCGCTAATAGAAGCAACAACCGCCAGAATAATTCCAACGCACTGGTGACAGCGGCAAAATGCAGCTTGAGCTGGGCCTAATACAAATATAACTTCCTAGACTAAAGACGCATGGGACACAATGCATTTATGTTTAATTTATGTTAATTTTTTAAGCGACCTAGTTCGGGTTGAATGCGATTATTTGCCATACAATTATTTGTCACGTGACATACGGTTCCTGCCATTCATTCGAATCATCTAGTAGCGTTGTTCGAATAACCGGGGGAGATAACGGAGGCCGGCGCGCGCGGCCACCAAAAACTACCGCGGCCAGTTAGAAGAATTGTTTAGGTTACTACTGGAAAGAAACAAATTAAAGCGCTAGCTGTACGTTAAGAAGCCGTGCGACAGTATACTAGCTACTAAAGATTGAGCTAGTTCTACAGTTCATGTTTACCAGAGGTATCCTTCACACTTCATCTAAAACCATTAGCGGAACCGTTGGAAACGATAATGAAACCATTAGATATCTTAGGCCATAGACTATCGCTACTTGCAGCCGCTACGATGAAACATTAGAGTGTGTTTTATTGTGCTTTCGTGTGGTGAGTTCCTTCTTTGTATGTTTCTTTTATTGAATTTGTTAACACGAATACTGTAAAAATGCATTCGTGCTGTAGGTTCTTCAGGTCAGGGCTCTTCGTTGTGAAGGCACATTAGTATAGTCACTGCCGACATGATACTCATGTGCAAACATGCGCATTGCAGAAACTGATGCTTATCTCAATAAAGTATGTAATTCATGGCGAATGTTTTGTGTTGCGGCTGGTAATTGTGTGAACGCTTTCGCGGACGCGCTGCGCGTCAAGGCGCATTCTGCAACTTGTTTTTGAACACGTGGATAGCTGCTACCAGAGAAGAAAAACCGACACGCACGATACGAGAGGTGGGCACTCGACAAAATATGCAGAAGCGCTGGGTGAGAGCAGCAGCCGACAAAAAAAATGTCAAAAACGAGCAGCAGGTAGCAAAAACGGTACAAATATAGTGCATAGAATATAATGTATATTCTAAGCACTAAAGTACAAGTAAGTAGACGCCACCCCTTCATGGATCCCTGCCTTGTCGTCGCGGAGGGGCTTGCGAAACTCGATGAAGTCGTGAGCTCTGCTGTGTAGGGCCACCCAAGATAGACAGGTCACGGCAGAGAGTTCTGACAAAATGTGATTGACTGGAGAAGGTAATGGCAACCCATTCCAGTATTTCCTGCCAAGGAAACCCTATGGCCAGTCACAATACCATTAATGATATGGCGCCGGAAGATGAGCCCCCCAGGTTGGAAGGCGTCGCACATGTTACTGGGGATGAACAAAGGGCGATTCCTAGTAGCTCCAGGACGAATGAAGCGGCTGGGTTAAAGCCAAAAAGACGCTCAGTTGTGGATGTGTCGCGAAGCGACCGGAAAGTCCGATGTTGCAAGGAAATATATCACATAGCAACATGGAATGTAAGATCTATGACGCAAGGTAAACTGGATGTCGTCAAGCGAGAAATGGACAGATTGAAAATTGATATCTTGGGTATCAGCGAGCTCAAGTGGACCGGAATGGGAGAATTTAACTCCGGTGACCATTATGTCTTTTATTGTGGGCACGAATCCAAGAGAAGGAATGGGGTCGCTCTCATAGTAAACAGAAGAATGGGCAAAGCAGTGCTAGGGTACAACCCCAAAAACGACCGACTTATTTCACTTCGGATCCAAGGTCACCCTTTTAAAATAACAGTTATCTAAGTCTATGCACCGACCACTAATGCTGAAGAAGCTGACGTTGGAAGATTTTATGCCGACCTACAATGCCTTTTAGACTGCACCCCATCATCAGACGTCGTTTTTCTCATATGAGACTGGAATGCTAAGGTCGGGAGTGAAGAAATATCTGGAATTCTAGGCAAGTTCGGTCTTGGCGAGCCAAATGAAGCTGGGCAGAGGCTAGTAGACTTTTGTCAAGAAAACAACCTGACCATAGCGAATACTCATTTCCAACAGCACAAGAGACGCCTGTACACATGGACTTCACCGGACGGTCTGTACAGGAATCAGATCGATTATATTCTTTGCCGGCAGAGATGGAGAAGCGCTATACAAGCAGTAAAAACAAGGCCTGGGGTCGATTGTGGCACCGATCATCAGCTTCTTGATGCAAAAATTAAGCTTCGATTGAGGAAAACGCAGAAATCTAGAAGGCCTTCCAGGTATGATCTGGATCAAATTCCATTAGAATATGCTGTGGAAGAGAGGAATCGATTTCAAGAATTAGATCTAGAAGACAGAGAGCCCGAAGAGATGTGGGCTGATGTTCGTGATATAATACAAGAAGTTGCTACTAAGGTAGTTCCAAAGCAAAAGAAATGCAAAAAAGCAAACTTGTTATCTGAAGAGGCTTTGCAAATAGCTTAGGAAAGGAGGATGGCAAAAGTTATGTGGGAAAGAGAAAGATACAAGGTTCTCAATGCGGATTTTCAGAAAATAGCAAGGAGAGATAAGAATGCCTTCCTGAACATACAGTGCCAAGCAGTTGAGGACAATAGCCAATTTAGGAACACAAGAGCTCTGTATAAGACAATCAAAGATATCAAAGGAAGCTTCTGTGCTAAGCTGGGTGTGATAAAGGACAAACGAGACAAGGACCTCACTGAAGCTTTAGAGATAAAGAAGAGGTGGCAGGAATACATAGAAGAACTGTACAAGAAGGACCCGAATGTGCAAACCCAGCATAAGACGGTTGTGATTACTAATCTCGAGCCGGGCATCCTGAAGAGTGAAGTTGAATGGGCCTTAGCCAGCCTTGCTAAGAACAAAGCTAGCGGAATTGACGCATTCCAGCTGAGTTGCTTCAAAATCTCAGCCATGACGCTGTTAACATTCTGCAGACATTATGTCAGAAGATTTGGACAACCCTGCAGTGGCCACAAGATTGGAGGAGGTCAGTTTACATCCCCATTCCAAAGAAAGGCAGTGCCAAAGATTGTTCCAACTACCGCACGATCGCGCTTATTTCGCATGCTAGCAAGGTGATGTTGAAAATCCTCCAAGGTAGGCTGCAGCAGTATCTGGATCGGGAGCTTCCGGACGTGCAAGCTTGGTTTCGCAAGGGCAGATGAACTAAAGACCAAATTGCCAACCTTCGCTGGATCATGGAAAAAGCAAGAGAGTTCCAGAAACCCATCTACTTCTGCTTTATTGACTATGCGAAAGCGTTTGACTGCGTAGATCACAGCAGATTGTGGCAAGCTCTCCAAGAGATGGGAGTTCCAATTCACCTCATCTGTCTCCTCAAGAACCTGTCTCACGGCCGCTTGATAGAAGCGGCCGTGATCCCCCCGTACCATATCACCTGCCAAATATGTATACCATTTGATAAAACGAAGCTCGTAACTTTTCTAAGCTGTGAGGCTTCAAACGGGCAACGCTGGTTTACCATATGCCTTGAAACACACTGTGATTGGTAGGAAGAAAAGGAGCGGTCATCTTGCATATTTGGAGGCAGATTGAGATATTTTGTTCTTGTAGGACACGTGACCCGTTAAAAACTTCTACAAACTTCGAGTAGCTTACGGCTGAGTATTGACCATATTATACGAAATTGGACCGCATAACGCTTTCTGCCTAATGTCCTATACAGGCGTTCCCGTTCCGTTTTCATGTAACGGCTTTTTTTAATTAGCGCCTCGGGTATTGGAGGAAAAATTGAGTGCGCTGCTCGTAATTAACTGTCCAACAGAATGGCTGCGTCGATTTGTTATCACGCGGGAACCTGGGTTTCTGGGAGGTCAGTTCGACTGGCTCCAGAAGTGTGCTAGAGCGGTTTCGTACATGTAATGGCCACGCAGTGACATTATAGCAGATTAATTAACTAATGCTGTTAGACTATGGCAGAATTTTATGAATTCCATTATTAGAATGTTCGAAGTGAAGCATTTTCGGTGTTATTTACGCTTTTCTAGATTAGATATGCCGTTTTGGTTTCCGATAACCTATTCGTCGATTTGATCCCGTATCTAGATGTAATAGTGGACTTTACTATGGCACAAAATTTAGGTGCCTGCTGGGCGAGCAGGCGCTGTTCTTTGTCACCTTAGCACCAAACCAGTGCAGCCAGACCCAGAATGTGTGAAACGAGGTGGGAAAGAAACCGAATTGCAGAGCGACCGGGCAGGAAAATAGGCAGTGGGAAACGTTGGCATAGGGGCCGGGCATTGTAGTTGGTACACGAAAGATCGCGGCGAAGTTTCGAAAGATATAGTCGTGCAGATATGATGCGTGTGTTCAGCTGCAGTTATAGAGGAGCGAGAGATTACCTTACAGAAAGACTAGGATGACAGTCGGGGTGGAGCGGTCGAGGCGGGCAGCACTGTAGTCTTGTTTGATAGTGGCGAAAAGAGAAAGTCTCAACCCGCTATCCAAAGACTTGGGTCTGGAGATGAACGTTCCAGATTGAGAGGTTTGAGCTATCTAACTAGCGCTAGAACGAAGTGGGTTCTAGGAGAGGATTAAGGCCGAATTCGTGTGGTAAGTCTCCTGCGAACATCTACTCTACGGTGAATTTAAAGCAGTTGCGGAGCTTAGCGTTCCAGAATATCGGCCCAGTTCGAAGACGTGGAGTACAAAAGCGCTGCAAATCAAATTCCTTCCGCAGCTTTGCAAGGAATATTCATTACAACACCGAAAATCGCTCCGTAGAGGTTTTATATTTCCTTGGTACGTATAGACCGAGTTTTGAGGCTGATAGCGTGGAGAAACACAAACTGTTATGAAAACAAGACGCGGAAACATATTTCAAGTATAGTAGAACAGCATCGAACAGGAAGGACTCCGAAGTTTGATGTACCGTGATCATGACTGAAGCCTGGATTTATCTACCCACTGCAAATAAGGCCTAAAACAAAATGAGCCAAACTCTTAAATTCATTCTCTCTATCCGAACGGAGCCACTCATGGTATATTACACCCTCGAGAACGACCAAAATAATTACGCGGTATTCAAGACCATTAACTAACTTCAAACATATGATTCTCTGTAGGCACGAATCCCAAATCTCCGCCGCAGCAGGATGATGCGGGAGTCGTAAGTATATGAGTATGGATGCGGGACATTGGGCCTCGCATAACACTCTCTTCTAAAAATGAAAATTGCCTTGGTGCTAGAGTGAGGAGAGGCGTCGAGACATTAAATTCCGGCCCTCTTGTAAGCCGTGCATGCTCACGCATTCAATGATCCCAGAGGATCCGCTGCTGCGGTGTGGCCCGAAAAACAAAACTGTCATTAAAACTTATGCGGTGGAGCTCCTTATAGTGCATAGGGCAGAGAGGATTTGGAGGGACCGGGGCTTTAGATAAAGAGTCCCCTTTGCTTGAAAAGATACGAGAGAAAGCGCAGGAAAGGAATCGGGATTCTGATGCTCGATGCTTCGCGCATGATTTACAACCTTGAAGATTGCGCGGAAGAGTTCAGAGAGGGCTCTTCTCGGCCTGATTATCATTTTCTTCATTATGCAAGCTGCTGAATCCCCCAACTACGATCTCACTTGTTTCTACGGCTCGTGCGTGAGCAGAAGTGCTGCACCGCCGGCTTCTCGGATCATTGCTTACTGGAGCTCATATGCACTAGTAGATAAGAGTATTTACTTCGTCCGGCTTTTTCTATGTGTTCGATGCTGCGTACTTAAATAGATCCCCACTTCCTCTCAAACACGATCAGGAGGAATATAAGAAAAGAATAATGGTTTCAGAATACAACTGCCTGTACGTTCTCCATCACCAGGATCTAACGAGATCGCCAGGATCTACCGCCTTGTATAACGGCTAGTCAGCGAGTTTATTAACTTTATTGTGCCGAAAACATGCTGCTAAGTCGGTTTACGTAAAAATCAATTAATGTATTGGCTAGAAATAAGCCATATAGCAAGACGTCTGCAGCTTTGCTTGATGGCAATGATCATAAAATATCTCCAAAGATTTGTGCTATTTCAATAAAGTCATCAGGTGAAAAATGAATACTTTAACTGCACAATTGCTTTTCCATCCCTGGGCAGGAATAGTATGATATTCAGAAGCAGACGGCCCTCCAGTGAATAATCAACAATATTGGAGGCGCTGCCGAGATGATTTAAAATCCGAGTCAATTAAATGCAACACAATTGTCCCCAAAGGCAAGACCTCATTTTCGTGGACCGGCTATAGACACACAGCATACCGCGTTTTGTTGGGGTATGATGAAAACAAACTGGAACACCTAATAACACATTGAGCGAAGCAATAGGGAGAGACCACTCTGTCCAGATATGAACTGACAAACTAACGAAACGTAGTGTCACTCAGTCCAAGAGACCACAAGGTCCATTTGTGTACTGAAATAAGGACACCGGCTGTCAAGACTTCATCTTCTTTTTTTGTCAATAAATATTTCTCACTACAATTACTGCGAGGATAAAGCTACCGCCATGGCCGAGCAGTTACCCGTTTCATGGTACGCTGCTCCTTAACAATTTATTGCAAATTTTATTACGTCGCCACTCATATGTTCCTGCTGGTTGAACATGAGAGAGACAGTGAGCCAAAAGGCGGTAGCGTGGTTTATTTTGCCATTTTACTAGTGGTACATACCGAAGGTTGGGAATTTGGAGGTACGCATCGCTCACTAAAACAGCAACAACACCGTTACCTAAACAGCCAGAGCGAACTTTGCTGCTATAAGAAAAGGCAAGAGCGCCCCTTGAACTTTTTTATTACCCTTTTTCGATCTACTTGTGTGTTCTCGAAGTCCAGAAGAATAAGTCGAGACCGCATGGCGAGAGGCCATGAAAAATCCATGCTATAAAATACACCATTTCAGTAGCACCATTTGCGGATTCTCTATTGCTTGTTTGTCTTACTTCGACACTTTTAAATTACAGATGTTATGTTAGAATACAAATGTCTGGGCACATTACTGTGAATGCATGCAACTATCTTGAATCTTGAATCAAATTCAAACCTGAGTTAAAGATGCGATGGGCAGACATTTCATGCTAGGACAACACAGATTCAACATAGATGCTTGACTGGGTCTTATGCCGCCGCGTCTACTCGTATTTACACTGGTGTAATAATTCCAAAAGATAAGAAATAATTCTAAGTGCTGTCATAAATTTCGAAGGCATTCTTTGTTTGGCCTTGTGGCAGGAAAAATTCTGTTATTCTTTATATATTTCATAAAACGTGAAAATAGATAATTCTGGCAGCGTTTTCGAACAGCCATTATTTACAAAAGTCATCTTCACTCTAGTTACAACTAGGATATCAAACGATCAAGATAAAACTATTATTGATTAACGAGGGCCTCCACCTGTTTATTGACGGCGCCGTCATTTCGGGGAGTAGCATCTCTTGGAACGATCATGTACAATTTCTGGGGCAGTACATCTAAATTGTCAGGCGACTGTTGCAAAATGTAAGCTACTGCCATTCATATCTTTGTTTTGTGGTTAAGTTTTCAAATTTGCTTTTAAAGTAGTTCTTGGGCTCATAGGAGTCTCTCGGATATAGAATAGAACACCAGTAGTATGCATCTCTGAAATATGTCTGGATAACCTATAAAATGTTTCAATATACTGTTATGATCCTATTGGTGCAAATACTCCAAGCTTCCAACGCGTAACAAAATTTTGCTTCTGAATTTTGTCTTGCGCTTGAAAGAAGTGAATAATGTTTCCATCGAGATCCAATGAGGATACTTTCTTTTAATACACAGCGAGAACTAAATGCTTCATGAAGGAGATCTGATGATATATTGGTTGCTATGATGCAGCTATCCTGTATGTGAAATATATACTTGATTTCTTTTTCAAAATTTCCGGCTATGTAAATATGGACGGACAATAAGAATAACAGGGAGACAGCATATGTCTGGCAGAGGATAATGCGGACACAGCACAACTATCTCGAAATGGCATTTTGCCTGCGAATGGAGAGGGCCTAAGAAGCAACGATGATCAATGGTTGCCATAGGTGTTCACTTGGCTTTGGAATTTTACGTGCAGGTGACTGTCTACCGGCACATCCATGAAACGATATTAAAAAAAAAATTCAATTCACCAGGTTTACTAAACCCGCCGCATAATCACTAGGATGAGCATGTACGGACAACTCAAGCCATAGATGTTGAGGTTTGCTGGAACCATAATTTATATAAAATTACCCAACTGTGTTTTTTTTTATTAGCACGCATCAGCTTTACAGGAAAGATACTGCGGAATCGCAATATCGTAAACAGTCTCCTCTTCTACTTTAACAGTATCTTCACGGTGGCTGTCCAAAAGTGAGACATTGGATCATTGGAATTATCGCTGGCAAAGGCCAAAAGATAAAGAAATAATTTTACTAGGCACCGGCACACTAGAAGAGCAGATGCTGTTAAGCCAACCAAACAGCCATCGGGGGAAAGACGAAGGCAAGCGGCCGCCAGACCACCGATCTCGGCTGCATGTCGGTACCTGTAAATGACGAAAGCTTTGACCATAGACATTCATCAGTTTAAAAAAAGATCTTCTAAACTTCTGAAAAGATGCTGCTGGAAGATCCACACGCATGAACACTATACGTAGTTCATGACTGGTTTGCTAATATGAGAGGGCCATTTTTCGTCCAAAAGCATTCAGACGTCTGTCAACACAAAGCAGCTGATGATGATGTCATATTCACATCAAAAGTATTCAAGTAATAATTTATTAATATCCACTGAAAGTACTGTGAATTCCGGTGGCCTGGTGCAAATAATCGGAGCTTATTGTTCCACGGAACGTTATCAGCTAAAACCCACTTTCTTCAATTGTACTTTGCACTAATGTTCTTACTTCAAATTGTCTTTCTTCTCAGTCGGTTACAACGCAGAATAACTGTCAACATTAAATTTTTAATGTTGCTGCCATAATGAAATACCTAGAAAAAAAAAGAGAAAGAAAGAATTATTTATTTAAATTATCTGCCTCGCACTTGTGCCAAAGGAAAGGGGACAAACGTCCTCAATGTATGAGTAGTAAAAAAATAAATATACAAGTGCGATGAAAATAAAGACCAGCAATGCACACAGTACTTGATGATTGCGATTTTCGTTGTCAATAACGAAGGAGCCGGTGGTGACCTCCCTGATTACTTGGTGCAGAGCGTGGGCTGACATTTCTCTTGTCCTGGACTGCGTTCAAACTAAAACGAGACCAGCTGCGCAGTCTATGAAACAAGTTCGCTGCTATAATAAGTTGGTCCGCTAGTTTCCATTAAGCTTTTTTGTTTTCAGCGTCGCAACCACTGCAGCTGTTGGTATATTTGTAGCGCTGCAAGCGAGCAGCGTCTCGCTAACTTTCAGCTCCGGATGAACTTAATGCTGGTAAGGAAGGAAAACGTTCAGGCTAGTATGTGAGCCGTGAGTTTGTACTATTCGATTGTATTATTTCAATAAGTCAGGGCGAGCAGCCCGTGCGATGAGAGTTCGAGCGATAAAAGCGCTTTTAATCGTACGAAAGGGCGATTTTCTAGGTGCTTCTTTCCTTTTACCACACAGGCTCTACACTTCTTTGCTGCGCAGCTAAAAATTTCTGTCACAGTTTTATACGCGATTCGGTATGCCGGTTTATTACGCAGGATGAACTAGAACGAAACTAGGGGAAGCTGTCATTCCGAATCTTCCTGCATGAGTCGGCGGCTCTAGCACCTCGAGAAACCAAGCCAAGGGCTTGGAATATTGTTCATAGCAATAAAATAACATGCTTATTATATTAGACTTAAACAAAACTAAAAAAACGCAGTGCGCAGTGAATGTATTCGAAGCAGCACCTTTTTTGTGCAAAAGTGGAGCACGCTAATCCGTATACTGAAAACCGAATCTATGTTTCTTTATTGCTTGCTCAGATAGCACGACATATACTTTTCAATATTCACAGTGCATGGACGCCACAAAACAAGCATGCATGGTTATGAAAAATATTTCCTCATACGCATCAGAGTATCAGAAATACTCAGCCACTATTGGGTTGGCATTGGGATCGATACATATATATGATGAAAAAAAAAAAAGAAACAGTTTAGCCGATGCTATTGCGTGCCGAACGCACATTGGGTGTTGCAGAACGAACAGGAATTGTCTCCTTGCACAAACTGAAGGTGCAGAGACAAAAACCACGTCAGACGATATACCTTAATCACTTTAAACTGGTAGGAGGAGGAGACGGAAAAAAATTTATTGCCTATTTTCCTTGCAATCCTGAGGGGAACCCTGAGTACAGGGCACAGCTGCTATCATCGGTCTTACCAGTGTTTGCTGCTGACAGTGGTCTCAAGAACAATCGAAAACTTCGATTGCACCGTTAGCCCCAGCTATTCGCTCGGCTCACTCGATCAGCCGGCGTTGGTCAGTCTACTCATTGGAGGACAAGGCATCTTACTAAGGAGAGGGAACAGTAACAGTTATGGGGGAACATCATTTGAGGTTTTCGGCAGGCTCAAGCAGAATGATAGAGTGTAATGCCGAAAGTTGGGCAAGTTGGTTAACGTTCATGTGTACTTCCGTCCTTCGTGTACTTTTTCGCGCTATTTTCCATCATGATATAGTGAAGGTCGGTGTTGTTGGAAGGTGGTTCGTTATTCTGGACAGCAGGTGGGGAAGAAGGGGTGCTTGCGATAAGGAATATTATAAGTATGAGTCTGAGGCTAACGCCATGCAACAGCTTCAATCTTAGTGAGTTTTGGGTGCGGAGATAACAGTGTTCTTCTCTATGTACGGTAGCTTGTGCATAACACTGCAGAGTTTCGTAGGCACTCGCCGAATCTTATTCCTCCTGCGCTTCCGTCGACAACGCCGGAATGATTGCTGCTCGGGTGAGCGCGTGCGCACTCTCATTACCCTTAGGGGTCCCAGCGATTCAGCGATTCAAAAGGGTCCATGGATCCCAGCGATTCAAACCGCGGGAAATGTATCGGCATGGATTGGAAGGATCGCGCTCGCAGCGTCACAGATAACACATTCTGCGCAGTGGCTAGACATGCAGCTTGTGAATCTGTGATTACCGTGTATGCCACAGTGGTGTGGTGTTGGTCACGTGCGTCCATGCTATGTATGAAAGCAAGGGCATCCTGAATAGCGGCATCCTCAGCCGACGTGCTTGAGCTGGTGCCCTGAACGGTGGTCGTAACTCTAGTTGAGCCGCTCGTGTCGGTAACAGCCGGCCCATAGCGCCGCTATCATGATGGATATCTTCCCACGTCAATATATAGGACGTTTATGTCATGATTGTATTGGCGCCGGAGTCTCTTGGCTCTATCCTACGGCCAGCGTGGAACTCAAAGTGCATGTGTTTAAGGATTGGCGCACTATGATCATAGCTGCCACGTTAAGTGGGATGTTTGGCACCACTACTGCAAAGGAGGGATCTGTTCCAGGAAGCCTAGTCGGTGAAGAACAGCCCAGCTTTAGCTTCACTAAAAGTCTTTCAGCCGTTCGAGAGAAACGGACTCGTTGGGACAAGCCGTAGTGTCAGGTGTACGGAGACATGGTGGTACTGAGCTGCTGGTAGGAATGGCTCCCACTGCTACCTGAAATGTAAGAAACGCTCGACCATGACTTTCAACTCCACGTGCATGAGACCAACTCCGCCTGCCTGAAGGCTACAGAATGTGTTCTTCCGACACAATGGCTACTACGTCGGCTGCTATATGAACACGGCACACATTCAGTGTAGTCTGGAGATTCACTTGTTATCAATGGTTGACTTTCCTGTATGGTAGAGGACAGCAGCGTATATCATTTGAATTGTAGATGTAGGCTGTCTTGAAGACAGCTTTGCTTTCCACATCTGAAATTTTTTGTCCGCTGCAGCTGTCGTTGATGTCCATCGCCCGCCTAGACTATGGTTAATACTCATCTCGAAGTAAAGTGTGTTGCTCCCCTGAATCTCGAGGAAGTTGAGTTTTCCCGAGTCCGCCTACAGCAGCGTTAAAACTCAGGTGAACCTCGAAGTACCGATCGAATCTGTCGCTCCACTGAATCTCAAAAGATGTTGAGTGGTTTACTAAGCCAGTCAGTTAGGCTTCTTAAAATTATTAAGGTTCACATCAGCACCAGAAAGGTGACATAAAAAGCGAGCAAGGTGAATCACTTCGTGCACTTAGGTTGCTGCGATGCAGATAAAAGCGATATGCCAGGTTTTGCAGGCTAATTGGCATATTGCTAAAATGGAGTTACAGCGCAGACAAGCACAGGATGGAACGAAGTGACAGAACAGAGTGCTAACTAACATCTCAAGCATTTGATTGACCAGTCAATCTCTAATATACAGCAGCTGCCTGCGTCAGAAAAAACGGAATGGCAGGAAAACGCAGGAAGATACGAACAGAACTGATATACTGTCATCGCACGAAGTCAAGACTTACAACTAGTTTACTTACAGCTCATAATACTTCAGTTCTTTGATACCAAAATTAAGGGGTTGCTGACCCTCAAGCTACCGCGGACTTTGCAATCTCATACGATTCGATAATCTCTCTTCCAAGCTGCGTCGTGTAACTGTGCAACATCACTCTATAATTACGACATTACGGCCTTTCTTAATGTGCTCAATTATTATGCTGATCGAATCATTTCTACAATCTTTATGTGCGCCTTTAACAACTTGTCAAGGCACACTCTAGCTTGACCTGTATACCGCGTGCCACCGCTCAGGCAGTACTGAGTATATTACGTTCTTCGAATATCCTACGAAGCGCTTCTGGTGGCGTTTTGAACAGGGTAGGTTGAAGTTTTAGGCGTTTGCTATCCTGCAATTCTGAAGAACTTTCAGGTGCAGAAAAGACCACCTTGACTCCGGCCCAAATGCCCATCTTCTTAACTTTATACATAATACCGTAAAAGTCCTGGACAACTTCTACTTTCTTTTGATCAATTTTTTAACTTGCACTGACATCATACAGCACAAGGACACATTGCTTTCTGCTTCCACCGAAAAGCAGCCGCCGAGGTCGGGATTCGTTTCCGCGTCCCTGGGCACAGTGTACGAGCTTCCTGACCACTACACTACCCCGGTGATTAGGCAAGTACACAAAACTGAAATGCTTACGCACTGACGTCCATCGTACAGTTCGTGCCAAGATATAAAAAAGGGAAGGCACTTCGCGCATGAATATAACAAGATGCATGATGTTAACAGCTACCTAGAATAACTCCAGCGATGTTTTATTCCCCCTTCACTAGGTGAATAAATGGATGTATTATATTACCTTCTGAAATATTGGTTTGCGTTTGAATCCGCGTTTTGATAAGCAAAGTTGACGAACGCGATCACAAGCCGCAATATATGCCTTTGTGATATGTCTCTTGCAGCCCTTTTTTGTGCTTCGACAGTCACTGAAAAAATGAAAAAAAAAACAAAGTCCTCGTGATGAATCACTTCTTTAGTGCTGTGGCCACGGTGATGCGACAGGCCGTTACGCCGGTTGTATGTTTTTCCGCTTCCGGCTCATGTCTCCTGACGGCACAAATGAATGCCACCGACCGTTGTTCGGCGATAAGACAAGCCATCATAAGCTGCAAAAAAAAAGATATGAAGCATCTTTTTGATTCTGTTAAAACAAATCACACTGGGTCAACGTCTGCATTTTCGCCGTCATCAGAGAAAAACTGTAGGCCGAGAGAGCCGACACCTGGTATATCGCTCTTTTGCTTTTCCGGCCACACAGTCGCTCTGCAGCCTTCCTGGATCATGTATCCCGTTCTGCGAACAATGAAATAGTAGTCCAAAAGCGGGCAAAGAGATTCCGTCAGTCACAGTTCGCCGGAAACAATTTAGTACCGTTCATGAAAGTGCTGAAGTACTTCGTCTGTAACACTTTGGATTAGCAGGCAATATTTTAGAGTTGAATAATCAAAGACAATAGTAAGTTAGTGAAAACTGATGAGGAGGGGGTGACGCCGATGTCTAAACGAAAACGGGCGCCGATTTCGTGACACTAATTCTACATATTCGTAGAAGCTTTCGACTGCCTGGTCATCCGGACCCCATTTCGGCGCGTAGGCCTTTACAACCTTCAGCTGATACCGCTTAATAAGCTTACTTACGGTGCCTGCCACCATCTAATTAATCTTATAGAATACTCCATGTTACCAGCGATATCTATATTAACTAGGAACCCTACTCCTAGCTATCGTCTCTTCGGTAATCCAAGATAACACAATACATGTGTATCCTGCAGTATTGCATATGCCTCATTTGGCCTCCAGGCCTCACTAAACCCTATCACATGTCATTTCGTACCCTTTACTTTCTATATCTCGGTTGCTAAACTAGCTTCCCTAGCTAAAATTCTAGCGTTTAATGTTGCCAGGGCAGTTTCTAATGGAGGACTGTCCTGAGCCAGATATTCCTAGTCCCCTTTGCGGCGTTATAGGTCTGACCACCGCCCTGGTCAGTTGCTTCGCACCCGCTGGGGACTGAGGCCCAAGGGTTTGTTGGAGTACTCAAAGGAGGTTGTGGCGAATGTTTACCCCGGGGTGGCCAAATCCTTTTTTGGTGAAGGTCTGCTTTTCTGGATGTGCTCACCGGCATCAGGTCGCACCCCGATCCGGCTCCTGCAATTCTATCGACACGCGGATTATTTTTTTTTTATTTTCTTCAAGTCGGTGGGAAATGGCGCTGCACCGGGACTCGAACCACGGTACTCAAGCATGAAAGGCGGGTGTTCTGCCTCTATGTCATCGCTGGTACGTTATTCATATGTGATTTCTATTGCAAGGAATTCCTAAATACGCTTTTGGACCTAATAAACTTCCTAAATGTTTGAAGACTAGGCGTTTTACCATGTTGTTTCTAGAACAATCTATCCAAAACATATATTTGGACTACCAAGCAGAAAAAATAATACAAGAATGCTCTCCATATATACCCACCCTGCAGCAGCAGAGTCAGCGCTATCTCTAAAGATTTCTATTCTGATCCTTGGACCTCACTTTACGTTTCTCCCATTTCACTATGTGTCAGTAATGCTTTACATGGGCTAACTGGATCATCATCATCAGCAGCAGCAGCAGCCAGACTATATACTCTCTGCAAGGCGAAAGGCTCTCCCAATTTCCTCTAATTATTCCAGTCCTGTGCTAGCTCATCTACTTGGCACCTGCGAATTCCTTCCACCCTCCTAATTTTCTACCTCACCCTGCTACGCTTACCTTCCCTTGGAACCAAACTGGTTACTCTTAGAGACCATCCATTATCCTCTCTTCGAACCACATGTCCTGCCTATTCAAATTTCTGCTTCCTGATTTCGACTAGAATATCAGTAACTTCAGTTTCTCTCACCCACTCTGCACGCTTCCTATCTCTTAAAGTTACACTTACCATTTTTCATTCCATGGACCCTGCGTTGTCAAGTAGCACCATTTTATTTAATATCCATTTTTCAGACCCATATGTCAGTTCCGGTAGTAATGTCTACCGGATATTCACCAGGCTCACTGGATATTCATATTAAAATACCATTCTCCTATCTCTAGAACAAATGAACACATGGTTAAAAACAATAAAAACAGCATTTTGCACCCTAAAAGGTGGATGAAACGCTTCGCTTTGTAGTTTCCTCTCGTTGCTGCGTACGCTTTCACCTTGTCAAGGCTTGGCCTGAAGTTACCGCATACATACGAACCATCAAATGTTTTTAGCTCCCTTTGTCGGCATACTTGTGATGACGTCGAGCGAAAACTAAAAGCTAGCATCAGGAGACCCATTTCTATTTATCTGGTAACTAGTTTCCCGCCATCAGGGCTCCGAAAAGGATTTAACGAGATCAGCTCACCGCTTTCTAAGACCTAAAACAGGGTTGGCATGTGTCTTAGAAATTGTATGTTCGAACCCCCAAAATACGGCCCTCTAACCCCTAAATATTGACATTCTAAGGTGTATTCCAAAATTTGTGCGAACCATAAACTCAGCAACGCCAGTTCGTAGGTAACTTGCAAATTCAGATTGGCCTGCCAAGAAATTTAGTCCCTAGACCTCCACAATTCTACTTCGTCCGAATGTTACCACATTAGTGTGCAGCCTAACTTAACAATGGCCAACTTAATGGTGACCCTCAACTGTAGATGGGCTTGGCTTGGGTTCCAGGATCCGCATTTGTTTAGTCGATATTACTTAGGACAGTTTAGACAGACGTAAATATCCGATAAAACCAGGCTGTCTTTTACATTTTCAGCGGAACGGTTTACCCAATTTATGTTTATGTTTATCAACACAAACACACTGAACCCGGTTTTGTAAGTATTGGCAAAGTCAACTTTCTTTCCTCAAATTCCGTATACTGATCGTTTTTTAATAAGGGTAACATGAGTATTCCAAACGAAGGCCTTAGAAAAGGCGGCGATTTTTCTGTGTTCTATGTTATCAATAATTATTTCTTTTTGCTCAGAAGAGCCATTTCTACGGAACATTTTCATTGGAATCCATGCTGATTGTTCGGTATGATATCTATTTTGTCATAAAACTAGATAACCTCCTAAATTTCAACTTTTCGAGACATTTAGAGAAAAAGGGTAGCACGGAGATCGGTAAGGATATTTTTAGGTCCACCTTTGTAAATGACCACCACTTGAGTTTTTTTCATTTCTGTGGGGAAAGAACCCGACGTAAGAGAAGTGTTGAAGATATCAGACCAAAAGTGTGTATGTAACATTCATGACATGTAAAATAGGCTTCAATTTGAGCCACACTTGTTTTCGCTTTTGCTGTTTCTCAGGTTTCTAAATGCATATAGTACCTCAGCGTCATCACAAGTTTGCAAAAACCTACTACTGTTTACATGGTTAGACAAGTATGCTAAAGCCTCTCAATCGTAGGCTATGTCTACTCATGGGACAAAGAAGTCGCAAAATGTTTTCGCAAGTGCGAAATAACTAGGTGTAATGTCAACTGTTAGTGTGTCGGGACTATTAGTAGCAGTTCTTTGCAGGAGCACATAAGCCTTTGTCATGCATTCTTATGGTCCTTGATGGTATAAAACATATTTATGGGATTATTTTTAGCCTTCTTTAATTCTTCAATGTAGAGGTAAGTTTGTTTCGGAAAGATTTGAATGAGGAAAATGCCACAGCATTTTGAGCATTTAGCAGGAAGCTCTGATATAACAGATTTGTTTTAGAAATAATTTTAAGTATATCAGTTCTAACGCAAGGGGACAGGGTTTTTGTTGGTTATTTTATAATCTTTAGCAGAGACCTTTGTAAAGTGAGGTAAACGCCTGCAAGAAGATATTGAATGCGGCATTAGCTGTCTTCTGCTCGTAAACATCACCCAAGCTGAATGTTAAAACAGCGTAAGAAATGAATCCAGAGTCCGCGGGCAAAGGTCCTGTGTAGCCGCACACAGCTTGCCTAATTTTCATGGATACATTCGTATTAATTCACATAATATAGACTGGGAGATGACCACTGATGGAATATGCTAAGACACCTCCATGCCAGAACTGGCAAGTAGAACTCGTGATAAGTATTTCAAGAACGGTTGCTGATTGAGATGGTACACGTGCAGATAAAGTTAAAATGTTTACTAAATAATAGGATTCTATCATGGACCTGAAATAGATTCTTGCGATGCGATGATCGGTTCATATTGATATTAAAATCGCCACCAAGAAACAGACAGTAGTTGCTTTCAATGCAGAAACTAAATGTATTTTCTAAATGGTGGTAAAATGTATCAGTACAGCCATCTGGTGGTCGGTACGCTACTACAAGCGATCTATTCGCAGACCGCACACACAACACTTCGAAGTCTTCCACATTTTTCACAAAGTGAATCCTCTCGCTGGCAACAGAGGTGTCCACGAAAAAAATGCCACACGCCTCCCCCTTCCTACCCCGGCGGTTCAAGAACAAAAAGTTGTATTCGTCAATGTGAAAAGCATCGCTGTTATCAGAAATCCGCAAGCATGACCGCAGTAAAAGAAAACCTTAACGCACTTAGAGCACTTCAAGAAAATCTTGTCTTCCACGAACCGTTTGGATATTTGAATGCAACAACGAATACCGGAAGGTTGTTTGTGAAGTACAAAATTCACTTTCCTAATTGCAGCGTACATGTTGCTCATGCACGATATTCACGGGCATTTCGAACAGTAGTAAACAATGACACTACTGAGGCAGCCCTGACAAATCTGCACTGCATTTGATAATGTGAGCGGAAGCACCAGTGGCTATTCTCACAAACCCTTTTCCACTGATATGCCATGCATATTCATAGCCCTTTCTTTTAGCCCAGTGTTCAGCTGAAGTAAGGAGAGCACGATTCATTTGGGTCAAATTCTATGTCATGGAAACGGTGTATTTTAATTGCCTCAGTTGTTTGTTCTTTTTTTTCCAACCATTGATTCCTCACGCACTAGTTGACAAAACGCACTGTGATACCGTGATTGTTACCAGATTTCACAGCGCATCGCAACTACATCTTTTGACCTGTGTTCAGGAAGCCAACAGGTTGCCCAACGTCATTCGCTTTTGTGAGCAGATTTTCTCCATCTGTCACTGGGATTCCATGAAAATGCCAAGTTCTGCTAGCTGCTTCCCTATTCTAGATCATTGATTGCAAACTTTAGTTCATCAACTACATCGTTGTCCTCACGTGCCTAAACATGTTCAACTCGCTTCCCGAGATATTTAAGCTCGGCATCATGTGTTGGAACCACGTTCAGAACTTCATCCTATTTCTCGCACATTATACTGATACGCTCTTCTATTTTATCTTTTTTTTTCTAGATGGCTGTCTAGCTTCTTCAACATTTCCTTTAAATAGATGAAAATTGTGTGGACCTCAAGTCCTGGCTAGTCCTTAGCATTTGTTCTTTGTAACTGCAAAATGTTTCACCTGCATGGTGAGGTCGGACTTGTAATGAATGTTGAGAGCGTCAGACCTGCACAGTGGGATGAGAAAAATCACCAAACACATCATCTTGAAATAACCAAAGCTGAAATGCCGGCCTGCTTGATGCACCTCTGTAAACGTGGTACTCCCTTAAACCTTAGTCGAGCTGAAAAAAACACCTCGATAAGACGCTGCAGTGAAAGGCAAGCTGCTTCCCTGCAAGTCGCGCAACAAAATATTTATGTAGAAGGAAGGAAGGAAGGAAGGAAGGAAGGAAGGAAGGAAGGAAGGAA